>OZ024915.1:71420795-71538647 GCA_964017125.1 Flabesymbios commensalis
CCGTGGGTTATCTATATGTGCAAGCCAAGCGAGACGCAGCTTTTAAAAGTAGGCTCGGTTTTAATTAAGCGATAATTGCAGATTCAGAAACCACAGCACACGTGTGACATGGCTGGATGTATGCTGGTTCAGCGTCTTACACGGTGGCCCAGCATTGAGCCAGTATAGAACCAATGTCGGGGGCGAATACAGAGGGGGTTGGGGTCATGATCCCCCCTTTTTTCAAAACATAATTACCTGAACATCGGTCAAAATTGCCAAAATATCAGTATTTGACACCTTAAATTTACCAGGGTAGTGAATCAAGTTGAGGCACTACCCTGGTAAATTAAGAGTGTCAACCCCCATATATTAGCTGTAAAATCATTGTGGCTGTAAAACTTCAAAGACGGTGGCCCAAGATTAGCCCTGCAATGGGTGGGCTTCTCCTGTTGAAAGGGATGCATTTTGGCTTCATATAATATATAAGCTGCACACACAAAGGCGTTATATAATCATACATATATATCTAGATATCTCACTAACACTAACATTTTCACTTGTTGAAAATAATACTGAAGAAAATGTACAACAAATGTATAAACAATGTAATACATCCATTTAATGATGGAATAGACACACTGGGTAAACCGCACAGCGTCAAACAATAATATATATAGGGCCTAACATGAGGAACAGTTATTCACTTATTATGGCTTGAATAACAATAGTATTTATATACTGTGAAGAAACCAAGTGTACACTGTGGGAAGGATATGACAGCGTAAAGCAGTAATATAACATGAGCAACAGTTCTGTAGGCCTACTTATTATGGCTAGAATATGGTATTTATATGCCACGAAAAATTTTGCCATTTTTATTATTGTTTATATAATTGAAAATATTTAGCGTCTCTTAGTCGGCATCATTAACTCTGGAAATCACATTATCATTATCATTGTAATTAGTTAGTTAACGCCTATATTATATGTGATGGCAGTATCAGATCGGAATTAACGGATTTGTACAAATGACCCGGCCGCTGATTGTCCTCATTCTTATTACGTTTGCCTTAAGCCGTTCAACGCGCCGATCGACTTTGGACGTCAGAATCTGACGTCTGCTGACGTCAGATTCTGACGTTTAAAGTCTGTCCGCGAACTGAAAGAGTAAAATATGTATAATAGTGGTAGACCCATAACATAGGTATTCAAATGAAGCCGAGAAAGCTAACTAAGACATTGATGATGCCACCAAATTGAAAAAACCCTTTGGTCTCTTGGTTTATATAAATATTTCAGCGCTTTAAGGGTTAATCCCCACTTGAAATAGAAATACGGTGTCGATGAGAGACGTCAGTGAGACATGACATTAATGTGCGTAGGATAATAAAATCCATGAATAATGAAAAGTAATGAGCCATGTAAGAATGAGTTCTCTGATTAATGCTGGTAATGGCGTCGACAACTCTAGCTTCAATTGAAGCTAAAATGTATACATTGAATAAACATTGTACAGATAACACTATTTTTCTGCAAAACCAAGGACACAAAAACGTACCCTAATCGGGAAATGTATTCCTCCAGATAGGCCTAGTAAACGAATGTAAAAAGAGGAGTGGTTGTCTAAATATGCTCTGATAAAACAAGTACAGTGTTCTCTTGCAATTTGAACAAATGTAGGTAACATAACAACTAGTTATTTCCCGTGCTCAAGACATATGGAAATAATAATCCTGGAAATCGATATCTTCAAATGGAATGACACATATCCGGTAAAGATAAATAGTGTTATAACCCTTGTGCTGCTGAACTATTTGTTTCCAGTTGGAATTGCTAACGCAATGTACAGCTTCAAATGACGAGAAATATTTATATTTATAAATAAAAAGACATCTCCAATCTTGAATTATTGGATTATCTAAGCATCCAGCAAAAACTATTTGATCAAATGTAGTGGTATTTCTATTGGTATAAAATATGCTTGAATCCGTATGCGGCCCTAGCAGTACAAGGGTTTTACCTCTTGTACTGCGTTAATATATTTCCTTCATTTGAAGCTGGAATTACTAAAACTATTTCCATCTTCAAATGACAAAAATTATTTATATTTATGGAAAATAGCGAGTTATTTGATGAATTGATTACCTTCCACAAACTATATTTCCCACTTTAGTTACAGCTAATTTCGTTTGGAACAAGCTCTGGAACGTATTTATATGCACAGGCCTAGAAGTAGACGAGTTCAATAATTAGCTGTAATAGCACATATTTTGGCTACAAATGTTGTCAAATGTCTGACAGTGGAAGCTATTCTTGGAAACGAGTCATAACAAACAATACATATTGCATCAGGTGACTTTCTGTAAAACATAGGAAGACACAAATCATCAAACGGAAAATAACGTTAAAATTCAGAGCATAATGACATCGTAACGTGTTACAACAACGATTCGGAGCTCAATTGTGACTATCACAATAAAACACAACATATCATACTTTCCTGTCAAACACTGGGATGTATAGCCTACACATAATTTATAACATCAAATAACACGTTATTGACCACCATGAGAATAAGGATCAGGGTCATGTATACGTATTTTTCCATAATCATAAACTAGACGTAATCACAACAACATAAATGTTTGTGTAAAAATAATAATTAAAATATGGAATATCTGGGTAAAACGCACATGTTAACTTTTTGGGGAAGACATCATGGAATATTCGGGTAAAAAGTAAATAACAACGATGTTCTTGGGAAGACTATTGAATATCTTACAAAGGTAACGCACACTGTGTTCTTTTGGGAAGACAACGTGGAACATGGTATATTCAGGTAAAAAACACTTGTTAAAAGTGATCGGGTTAATTGGAAGATAAATGTGGGTTTGTGTCTGCTAAATAAAGTCAGGGGAGGCGTAAGACTGAGCATCAACATAGCAGACATTGTCAGGGAAGGCGTGGGACAAAGAGCATCAACATAGAAGATGAAGAGAGAAGGAACACCGTTACATATAGTCAGAGAATCTGCCAGCCTAGCACGAAGTTATCCTACGCCTGCTTACGGTGAGCTATGCTGGACCAGCTTCATAGACGGTAGACCAACATAGTGACATTGTATTGAGCCTTCTGGGGTTTTATACTGTGACCTTGGCATAAAGTCCGAGTATCAGCTAGCCCAGCACAAAGTTTTCCTGTGCCTCTTTACGGTGACCCTGGTATAAAACACGGTTCCCGGAAATCCTCTTATTATCGTCCTGCCATGCTGCTCCTATATGTTCTCCTGAAACAGAACAAACACCCGATTTTACATATAACTCGACAATAAGCAAACAGCACAAACAGCCGACTTTATATATCACTCAGAAGCAATCAAACAGAACAAACAGCAGACTTTATATATCAATCAAAGAGAACAAAAAGTCAACTTTATTTCAGCGCTTTAAGGGTTGAATTAGACTACAGCAGTGGCCCCGAGGGGTGAACCTGCGACCAAGTCGTATGACCTGCTGGCGCCGCATGCCGATTGATATCAGTGTAAAAACAGGGGCACCCATGCCCGAACTAGTTGTATATGAAGTAAAAAAAAACTCTACTCATCATAATTCAATTTTGAAAACAAATTATTAAATTTTAAATTATAATTTGTAAAAATACTAGGTTCACTATATATTATTTACCCACCTGTAAGAGGGTTGAACTCCTTACGTGGTAGTTTGTGATGTGGTACCCCGGGTCCTAAGATCACACCCAGGGTGTTGTGCACGCGGTGGTACTGTGTCCAGTGAGGTGCTGGCGCCACCTGGTCGGCGGGCGCTGACATCACCCTCTTCATGCCCACCCCTTCTGTTTGTGACATCTGGTTGTTAAAAGCGGGAAGGCGAAGGTCCTCAGACTGAAAAACATAGAAAGTAATCAACAGAATAAATACCAAGAAGATCACCAAATGCCCACCGCTCTGTTTGTGACATCTGGTTGTTAAAGGCGGGAAGGCGAAGGACATTAGGCTACGAAACATGGAAAATAATCATAGTAAAAACGCAAGTGCCCACCCTGCCTGTGACATATTCAATCATTTTTCAGAGATGCAAAATAATGCTTTGATGCATTGTGAGGGTTTAAAGGGAAAAAAGGCGGGAAGACGACACATAGAAAGTAATCATTAAAACCAAGAACGGTACTAAATGACACCTTCTCTGCCTGCTTCAGGCTACAGTACGAGACATAGAAAGTCATCACTAATATACACATCAAGGAGGGTGCCAAATGTCCACCTCTCAGCCTGCTTCAGGCTACAGGACGAGACACAATAAGTAATCACTAAAAAATAAATAAGAAAGGGTGCCAAATGTCCACCACTCAGCCTGTGGCATCTGATCGTTACAGGCGGGTAGACCAAGGTCAAGGGTCCTATCCCACTAAGAATCTTGAAATTTAGATTATCTTAACTTTCTCTTATTTCCATTAGAAAAGTTAAGATAAATCGTAACTTTGGGAATGAGATAGAGTTAAGATAATCTTAATAAGAGTATGTTTAGTGGGATTGAACTCTGTGGCTACAAAACCTGGTTGTGCTGCGAGGTTGACTTAAGTAGAGCAACAAGGGTCATCAGGTCCACGTCAACGATTCGACATGGATTATCTACACGGTTATAAATATCTGGTTTAGAAAACATATTTTCGTAATTGAGACAGTTACAGTAATATAGGCCTAATGCCAGGCGTTTATGTGCTCAGGCGCGAGCGTGTCCTATTAATGTTCTAGTTAAGTCATTATCTTCGAAGTATTACTGGCACAATGCGAGTGGCTTATTTTTGTGCTTAACTCTTAAAGAACTGAAATACGAACTATATAATCCAAGAGAACAAAGGTGTTTTTTTTCAATTTGCAAGCATCATAAATATCTTAACTACCCAGTAAACACAAAACATTTGTATAACATTTATGAAATGTTGGACCAACGTCGAAGACGTTGGGCCGACGTTGTATAAATGATGTACAAATGTTTTGTGTTGACTGGGTAGCTCTTTCCACTTCATTTGAATAGCTATGTTATGGGTCTACGGCCATAATGCATATTTTACTTTTTCAGTGCGGGGATCGACATTAGACGTCAGAATCTGACGTCTAACGTCGGTCCCCGCGCTGTAAGGCTTAATCAATTTTGTGTCTGTGTCGCTCAAGAGATTCCTTTTTTTACAATGAAGAAGAATCCATTTCAGCGTCATACTGTATGTCAAGTGCGCCAGATTCTCTAGGGATTATTCGCATTGGTGATAATGAACCATACGCATTGATGAGAAGGAACCATAATTCAGGCGACTCATTTCAAAACAGAATGCTATGCTACATAGTGCTATATATACATGATATAAGTATATATCTCCTCATTCACAAGGCGTGAATGAGAGATGAAGGTGTATGTTATCGGTAGAGCGGTGCACACAAACCATATTTTCTCGCCATTTTAGCGACAGGGGACGAGTATAGACAGTAGAGAGACGAGTAGACAGACACCTGTGTGGTGAGCTGTCGGCCTTTTGATGCATGCCGTCTGTGTCTGGTTGGAACAGGCTACACAGTACTCTGTGTAGACAGTAATGCCTAAGTCATGTTTTAGTGGATGAGGTAGTATTGTAAGGTGACGTCTTCTGAAAAACGTAACTCTTGATCATTCTCGATGTACACGTGAGTGTACGTTTACACGTTATTGGTACTCACCGCTGGTACGCCCTTGTATGGAAACTGGTAGGTGTAGTGTGACCGCCAAGGCTTTATATGTGGGTTCGGGCCCAGCTTTAGCTAAGAGATGTGAGCTGAAGGGAATGGCTCACGCTGCTCTCCGCTGGGTAACGTCCGACTCCCTCCAAAGTTCTGTAAAACACACAGTATACAGTGAATAGAGTGAATATTGCTTTACGTCGCTTTCTGAACAATGAGGCAATATCGCGACAGAAGGAAGTTCGCCCTACTCTTATTTCGAATGACTTCAAGGGTTCTTCATAGTGCACAGTACCATAGACAGCACTGTGCACTCCAAGCATTTGAATAGTTTGTAACACTGTATATGCACAACGATGATGACAAATGTGACCCGATCTGGCAAAATGAGACGGAAGTCGCGTTTTGACTATTGAGCTAGGGCCTCCAAAAGGCAAAATGGTCATAATCTGACCAATTTGAGATTTTGAGATAAAGTAGCAGATTAAAATGTTAACTTTCGGTTCCTAAAATTGTACGGTATAAAATCAAATATGAATTATAGCGAGCGAGCTGGGGCCCGAAGGGCCCAAGCTCGCGGGAGCGAGCTCTTACAGCAACGCGTGTGGTCAGTGACTAGCAAAATTAGATTTGATTTTTAGCACTCACAGGCACAGTGTCAGGACTGATATTTCGTCGTCCAACATGCCTCTGATCATGTTCATGGGCGCTGACATCTTGTTTGTTTATTTTCTGTTCAGAAGTCAAAGTTCAACCTCACTGGCATCATACTGAGACAGATATTCCTATCGTACTTTTCCCGTTTTATCGCTCAGTCTGATTGTGGTACCACCTAGCGAGTGGGTAGGACAGTTGATGTGTATCACTATAGCCGCATGAACATTTCCCCCTACGACTCATCCGATTGTGGGTATTGGCAGATCAGTCTATATTTCGGCAATCGTATTTTAAGATTAATTTTTGTTCTTTTTAAACAATGAGGATGTAGATAACGCTACATTTCTGTAAATAGTAGTGTGATCTAACTCAGTCAGTGTTGCAGGTCCATATAATTGTTTCTTTGTTTGGTTTAGACCCAGTTGGTTTAGACCTAAGCTAGCACGTAAGTGGACTGCCTGGGCCTTCCGACAATATATGGATCGCTCAACACCCTGCGACAGGGCCCGCCATTTGTTAGGTAGTCTAGCCTACACGTTATCCTCACGTTACCTTGCCTTATACTTATAGCATATGTCATTACATGAGCCCCTACTTTAGCTCATAATAATTTCCGCTCGCTTTCTAGGCATGCCTATTCATATTATAAAATTGATGTTTTAAACACACTACAATTTGCAAAATATGAACAAATTTACAGAAAATAAAAATAAATTATGACGCCAGCACCAGCGTCATGAGCGTGGTGATAGCCCCCCCCCCCTCCCTTATATAGTGTATGTCTATATGTACCCCAATTGCTTGATGTTGGTGTATAAATTGATTTTATTGTTGATTATGTATCTTGAGGGTGCTGAAAATATAAATAAAAGTGGGTATAATTCTTTCGGGGTCATTGAGGTCATTTTCTGACCCCCTGAAACCCCCCCCCCTACTATATGATTTTTTCAACTTAATCGAATAGCGGCGTGTAGCAGCTCATTTTGGAGGTATTGATGAGTAGAACAAACTTTATCTAAGAAACTATGGGCTAAAATTTATATTTACCCCTCCAGTGGGGGAAAAAGGGGTAAAATCACGAAAAATAGGGTATATTTTCTAATTAATGGAATAGAGTCGTGCAGCAGCTCATTTTGTAGGTATTAATGAGAATAAAATATTTCACCGAAGAACAAATAGCTAAAATCCATTTTTACCCCTCCAGGGGGAGGGGATAAGGGGTAAAAAGGAGTAAAATCACGAAAAATAGGGTATATTTTCAAAATTTATCGAATAGAGTCGTGTAGCAATTCATTTTGTAGGCATTAATGAGTAAAAAAAACTTCATCAGAGAAAAATATGCTAAAATCCATATTTACTCCCGCCAGTGGGGAATAAGGGGTAAAAAAGGGGTAAAATCAAGAAATATAGGGTCTATTTTCAACCTATCAAATAGGGTCGTGCGGCAGCTCATTTTGTAGAAATTGATGAGTAGAACAATCTTTACCTGAGAAACTATTGGCTAAAATCCATATTTAAGCCCTTCCGGGGGGGGGGGGGGTAAAAAAGGACATTTTCAAATTAATCGAATAGATAGATTGAGATGTGTTCGGTGTACCTCCGTGTTGGGGCATAAGTGGCTTTCAGCCGTCATATACATCCTAAACGAACACAATTGGAGTAAAAACTAAGTTTTTACCCTTTTGGGCTGATTTGACATTGTTGTGACCTTGAGATGACCTTGGGGTAACACTCATATGAAGCCCCACCCCAGCCCATGTGACCATATTTACTTGGGTTGGGCTTCATCACATAAACAGGAAGCGTTAGTTATTGGTCCAAACACGACAATATAGTATGTGTTATCTGATCCATTCCTGTGATATCAGTTGGGGGTGATATTAGGGTCATTTTGAAGGGTATTACCCTCTAACCGCTATATTACTCCTGTAACATCTTGAAATGTGTTTAGTGTACATCCGTGTTCGGGCCTGAGTGGGTTTCAACCATGATAGACATCTCAAATAAGCAGAATTAGAGCAAAAACAACAAAAACTAACTATTTTCACCCTTTTTGGCTGATTTGACCTTGTTGTGACCTTGAGATGCCCTTTACATGACCTTGGGGTAACACTCATACCCCAGCCATTTCACCATGTCTACTTGGGTTGGGCTTCATCACACTTAAAGGAAGCGCTAGTGATTGGTCCAAACATGACACTATGTGTTATCTGATGATCCATTCCTGTGATATCAGTTGGGGTTGATACAAGGGTCATTTTGGAGGTTATTACCCTCTAACTCTTATATTACCCCTGTAACCTTTTGAAATGTGTTTGATGTAGCTCCGTGTTCGGGCCTAAGTGGGTTTCAACTATCATAGACATCTCAAATAAACAGAATTAGAGCAAAAACAACAAAAACTAACTATTTTCGGCTTTTTTGACTGATTTGACCTCGCTGTGACCTTTAGATGACTTTGACATGACCTTGGGGTGATACCCATATGAAACCCTTCCTTTAAGCGTGACGCAGTGTGTACTTGGGATTACATCCATCCGCTAATTGAACATGTTTAATAGAAGTACTGGCCATTTGTTCAAATATGTCGATTATCCCGGTGACATTCTCATACCAGAAATTGAATAAGGGTGGAGGAAAAATACAACAAAAACTTTCTCCATCTTTGAACTCCGTTTTCTCAATATAAAACGATTTTACAATTGAAATTTTTCGATTTTGCCCAAGCTACATCTTTGGAGCTATTTAATCTACAGGCTTGTCTGACACCTCATTTTAAAGGTAATTTCGTGGAGATTCAGGATCTGATAATAACTCCAATACCCCAAAATGCGACTTCCGTCTCATTTTGCCAGATCGGGTCACAAATGTCCGACCGGGATTAAACCTGGTACCTCCAGGTTACAAGCCCCAGTCGATACGAATAAGCCATCGGGCCGGCCAAATGATACATTATATACAAGTTTATGCAGTCGAGATTGCAAATAATGATACTAATGATTATTCTTGTCTGAGACTCTCTATAGCTACTGAGCTAGATACATATACAAGTCGAGATGAAAAATAAGGTTACTAATGCCTATTCTTGCCTGAGAATCTTTATAGCTAGTAGTGAGCTCCGTTAACCTTTAACCCTTATAACGCTGACATATTTTTGTATATACCACAGAGATCAGAAGGCTTTTTTTTAATTTGAAACCATCATAATTGTCTTAGTTAGCTCGCTCTGCTTCATTTGAATACCTATGATAATTATGGGTCTATGGTCATTGACCGGTATAAAATTTTAATGTTTTATTCTTTCAGTGCGGGGGATCGACTTTAGGGCTAAGACGCCAGAATCTGACCTCTAAGGTCGGTCCCCGCGCTGAAAGGGTTAAAGCAGTAATAACGAGAATAGTCGTCCTTAACCTGTTTTATTAACCTTTTCACTACCATACATGACGGAAATTTCCGTCGTCATTCGTCAATGAACGTAACCATAAAATAAAACAAATTTTCGTCAAATATATACTACATTTATGTATTTTTCGTCATTTGAAGCTGGAAATTGCGTTAGCAATTCCAGCTTCAAATGACGAAAAATAGAACTCCTACACCAGTATATCTGGATCCTGGCATGCACCCCGGCCTGGAAGTCAAAGGGTTAACCAATCAAATCATTATTATCGGGAATGAAATATGAGTTTAAACATGAAGATTTGGCAAAGTTTTGTCTCAACACATTGTCTTCTGAATGATATTAACTTGACAATGCAGCTGTTGCAAGGAATTTACGTCACTGCATAGTGGGGTGCAATTTATAGCATGTTCAATACATAAAAGTAGACATGGTATTGGTAAGTGTAGCAGCATGCCAACCGAGTGTACGCTTTAAAATTAAGCCACTTGTACACGTTGATATGGTGAGTGTAGCAGCATGCCAACCGAGTGTACGCTTTAAAATTAAGCCACTTGTACACGTTGATATGGTGAGTGTAGCAGCATGCCAACCGAGTGTACGCTTTAAAATTAAGCCATTTGTACACGTTGATATGGTGAGTGTAGCAGCATGCCACCCGAGTGTACGCTTTAAAATTAAGCCACTTGTACACGTTGATATGGTGAGTGTAGCAGCATGCCACCCGAGTGTACGCTTTAAAATTAAGCCACTTGTACACGTTGACATGGTATGAACAGCAGCATGCCACCAGAGTGTACGCTTAATTAAACAACTCGTACACGTTCACATGGTACGTACAGCAGTGTCCTTAATTAAACCCTTTTTTAAAATATCACCAACATGATGTTATAATGCATAGTAACGTTACTCTGGGTACTGTATGTTGTCATCTATTATAGTGAGACTTTCTACTTCCTTAACCCGTAAAGCGCTGAAATATGTTTATATAAACCATGGAGACCAAAGGGCTTTTTCGAATTGAAATAATCATAAATGTCTTTTTCAGCTCTTCCCGCTTCATGTGAATACCTATGTAACTTATCATGGTTATGGTTATGGGTACACGGCCATTATAAATATTTCAATCTTTCAGTGCGGAGATCGAGTCTAGACGTCAGAATCTGACGTCTACAGACATATTCTGACGTCTAAAGTCGATGCCCGCGCTTTAAGGGTTAAACATCGCTGAACACATGGAATAAGTCGGACAGATTGTAATATCTCGGCCTAAGTTGGGCGTATATGAACCACTTAAATGTCTGAATCGCGGCAGCAAGAGACAGCTTCAAATGGGTAAACATTGCAATTAGCTAATTCAATCAATTAACATGTGATTAACGGTGAAACAATTTGTGCTATTTCCACAAATATATTCCTGTTATCAGTAATGATTTTACTACTGAGCTCTGGTGACGATTATTGTTCAGATTAGAATCCTCAAATGACTGAAATACTGTAATTGGCTACTTCAGTGAATTAGCGGGAAAAAGTTGTTACTTCTTCCTAGCAACCACAGGACGTTTAACCAATGTTGTTTAGAAGTTGGCCCAGCGTCGTAGACGATGGGCCAACATCAAAACAACATTGGTTGAACGTCGCGTGTTTGCTCAGCTGGGACACATTTATATCTCGTAAATCCTTAGGAATAACTATTTTTTTACATAATTCCTAAATATTTTTCTTTAGATTATACTTTATTTTCCTGGTTTACTGGAGCAACAAATCCAGTATGTGAAAAACATACATCTCGGACTGAATATGTCAATATGATACGTCCAAATACCATGATCACGATGACATAAACACAGCTACATCCATGACTAGAGAGTCAATATGATACGTGCAAATACCATGAGCACAATGACATTAACACAGCTACAACCATGACTTAGTGCGCCAATGTCATGCGTGCAGAGTAAGGGGATATTGATTTTCGTCGCTTTCTGCACAATTATAGCAATATCGCGACAGAAAGAAGCCCGAAGTGGAGACTATGTCCTACTCTTATCGAATGACTTCAAGGGTTCTTTATAGTACACAGTACCATAGACAGCACTGCACACTCCATGCATTGAAACAGTTTGGAGCACTGTATGTGCACAACCTCGATGACAAGCATCCGACCCGGCCAGGATTCGAACCCAGTACCTCTGAGTTTTGAGCCACAACCGGAACACATGAGCCACCGTGGCCGGCTATGATACATCAAAATACCATAATCATGATAATATAAACATAGCTACATCCATGACTAGAGCGCCAATATGATACATCCATGATCATATTGATATAAACATATATCCAGTTCTAGGACACTGTGTATAGGATACATCCAAATCCCATATCACGATAAACATGATACGTATAGACATGATAGAGTAACACAAGATATTTATCTTTATTTACTTCACACTTGTATTATCTGTTGAGCTGTAGTTTATCTGCCTACTTCCAAATAAAAAAACACCAAATACAAACACTAATTATTATTATCAATTCTTTAAAAAGTAGGCATTTGACAAAATATATTTACTGCAGCACCAGCCTCACAGATCAATGATACATAATAAGCTCGGGCTTTAACATGTTTAACATGGGCCAGGAGAACCTCCTGAGGATGGTGAGATGATTGAGATGACACTGTCCTCCAGATACATAATAAGCTCGGGCTTTATCATGTTTGACTGCCTCACAGATCAATGATACATAATAAGCTCCGGCTTTATCATGTTTGACTGCCTCCCAGATCAATGATCTATAATCCCCAGCTTTAACGGCTGTCAATCAATACAACATGTACAGAAGACGACAGGGATAATCCTCCTTAACCCTCTCCTCCCTGCGCGAGCTCAGCCCTTGTAATGCCAAGGCAAGTGGGGGGGGGGGGGTTACATATGCAAAATTCAATCCAATGATTATTACTAAAATTATGTATTGAGTCTCATTACTTTTGCGTTGATACACAACCAGCGTATTGCAAATCAAAGTAGTTAATTTTTGTGCTGATTTTAGATAATTTGTGCTGATTGGTACTGTAACAATTTGTGCTGTATAGTGTAACGATGTTCGCATGTAGTCCACTGTGAAACAAAATGTGAACAAATAAAAGGATAACGGTATACTCAGAAAGCATTGCGCTTTTCACAAAGATGGTCAAGATAAATGCCACCTGGTGAATATAAACTAAACACGTATCAAAGTGGATAAAACCTTTAACGTGACAGATGGATAACATATATTATGATCTATGATAACACCCCAGTATTCATAACCAGGTAGAGTCAATATAAACATGATAAAGGGAGAGTACATGAACCCTTTCAGCCCGGCCGTCTTTATACCTCAGAATCTGACGTCTGTAGGCGTCAGATTCTGACGTATAAAGACGGTTCCCACATTGAAATAATTTAAAAATTATGCTCGTAGACCTATAACTTAGGTACTGGAGTATTCAAAGCGAAAAAAGCTAACTAAGCAATTTATGATGATTTCAAATTGGAAAACCCTTTGGTCTCAATGGTTTATATACGAAAGGCGTTGAAAGGGTTAAATCCTCATGTCTCATGAGACAGCCTGGGGGCACATCAAGGATTTTTAAAAAGAGGGGTCGATATGACTGTGGTTGGCATTTTTTCTCCTAACCCTTTGAGCGCTAACCACGACTATTGTTTGTTTTATTCTCGGTTAAATTACAATTATTTGAAGTGAAATGGGTGTTTAGACATCACGATTTGCAAATGTTTGATCTCAAAAAAGTATTTTTCGCCCGCTTGAAGTTGTGGGTCGCTGTCATTAACGTGATCGCGTAGAAAAGGACAAAACAAGGATATTTCTCTGAAAACCCGGAACGTATGCATAATGATGTTTGCTGGATGAATTGTTTTACAGTGAGCGCCGCGAGAAGAATGCGTGCGTGTTTGAGCTAGAAAAGTGGTATGATATTCAGGGGTCCATGACCTTATCATGTTATCATGATTATGATAGCTGATTGGTACTTTAACAATTTGTGTTCTAACGATGTTCGCCTGTAGGCCTACAATATTACGTGCATGCAGAATCTATAGAGTGGTGGGCCTAGGACTAGGGAAGCACATAAACTAGACAGATTCTCACGACTAAAAAAGGTCCCCGCTCTGAAAGGGTTATTTTGATTAAAATATATAAGATAAGTGTGTCAATAGGATGCAAAGGGTTCATATACATTTGAATGGTGAATGTGCCTAACCTGTTAAGTTGTGTGGCCAGGTTGACTGTTTTACCTGTTGAACAGTTGTAGTGTAGTCCGAGGCTAGTTGTGTGGCCAGGTTGACTGTCTTACCAATTTAACAGTTGTAGTGTAGTCTGAGGCTAGTTGTGTAGCCAGGTTGACTGTCTTACCCATGTTACCTGCTTAGCAGTTGTAGTGTAGTCTGAGGCTAGTTGTGTGGCCAGGTTGGGTGTCTTACCTGTTTAACAGTTGTAGTGTAGTCCGAGGCTAGTTGTGTGGCCAGGTTGACTGTCTTATCTGTTTAACAGTTGTAGTGTAGTCTGAGGCTAGTTGTGTGGCCAGGTTGACTGTCTTACCTGTTTAACAGTTGTAGTGTAGTCTGAGGCTAGTTGTGTAGCCAGGTTGACTGTCTAACCTGTTTACCTGCTTAGCAGTTGTAGTGTAGTCTGAGGCTAGTTGTGTGGCCAGGTTGACTGTCTAACCTGTTTACCTGCTTAGCAGTTGTAGTGTAGTCTGAGGCTAGTTGTGTGGCCAGGTTGACTGTCTAACCTGTTTACCTGCTTAACAGTTGTAGTGTAGTCTGAGGCTAGATAGTTGTGTGGCCAGGTTGGGTGTCTTACCTGTTTAACAGTTGTAGTGTAGTCTGAGCCTAGTTGTGTGGCCAGGTTGACTGTCTTACCTGTTTAACAGTTGTAGTGTAGTCTGAGGCTAGTTGTGTGGCCAGGTTGACTGTCTTACCTGTTTAACAGCTGTAGTGTAGTCTGAGGCTAGTTGTGTGGCCAGGTTGACTGTCTTACCTGTTTAACAGCTGTAATGTAGTCTGAGGCTAGTTGTGTGGCCAGGTTGACTGTCTTACCTGTTTAACAGTTGTAGTGTAGTCTGAGGCTAGTTGTGTGTGGCCAGGTTGACTGTCTTACCTGTTTAACAGTTGTAGTGTAGTCTGAGGCTAGTTGTGTGGCCAGGTTGACTGTCTTACCTGTTTAACAGTTGTAATGTAGTCCGAGGCTAGCTGTTCGGCCAGGTTGACTGTCTTACCTGTTTAACAGTTGTAATGTAGTCTGAGCCTAGTTGTGTGGCCAGGTTGACTGTCTTACCTGTTTAACAGTTGTAATGTAGTCCGAGGCTAGCTGTTCGGCCAGGTTGACTGTCTTACCCGTTTAACAGTTGTAGTGTAGTCTGAGGCTAGTTGTGTGGCCAGGTTGACTGTCTTACCCGTTTAACAGTTGTAGTGTAGTCTGAGGCTAGTTGTGTGGCCAGGTTGACTGTCTTACCTGTTTAACAGTTGTAGTGTAGTCCGAGGCTAGCTGTGTGGCCAGGTTGGGTGTCTTACCTGTTTAACAGTTGTAGTGTAGTCCGAGGCTAGTTGTGTGGCCAGGTTGACTGTCTTACCTGTTTAACAGTTGTAGTGTAGTCTGAGGCTAGTTGTGTGGCCAGGTTGAGTGTCGTGCGGTGCATGTATCTTTGTCCTCGCCCGCTGTAACGTGGAGCTCTTGACGGCTGCCTCTCCTGGTATGACTGATCAGTTATCACAGGCACCAAATCAGCCTGATCTGCCAAGATAGTAGCTGCACATTTTCCTTGACCAAATCCTCTTGCCGGTCGAGGATAGGCAGGTACTGTGGCTGGCCGGGGCTCATACCGGGTTGGTAGCACTGACAACATGGCAGTTAAGTCTTATTGAGGAGATGGGGTGGGGTCAGATACTCTCCATCATCTTTTGATGTGAAACTCATTCACTGTTATATCATCCTGTGAAACAAAAATTATCAAGATTAACCATTTAACACTTTTTAAAATATTTTATTTTACAGCGCTGAAATATTTTGGTATAAACCATGGGGACCCAAGGTTTTTTTTCAATTTTAGTCATCATAAATGGCCTATAAATTTCCTCTTTTCACTTCATTTAATTATGGTACCTAAGTTATGGGTCTACGGCCATTAAAAGTTTTAATTTTTTCAGTGTGGGGATCGTCTTTATGGCGTCAGAAACTGACGTCTAAAGTCAGTCACTGCACTGAAAGGGTTGGGTCCAGTCAAGACTATTGTTGTTTTTCTAGCATACTATTTTTGCTTTAAATAACAGATTATTAATATGAATGATGCAAATTTTAAATCTGTAAAACTGATAAAATATTAGGCTGAAATAGGTTCATAATTTATTTACACCCTCATAGTTGTGGCTTAAAGTAGCGAGACATAATGTTAAGTGGGTGAAAAGGTCCATTCAGATAATTTGCCACTAAACCCTCACAGCCCTGAATTATTTTGTAAAAATCATGGAGACAAAAGGGTCTTTTCAATTTAAAATCATCATATATGTCTTAGTTAGCTCTTTCTGCTTTACTTGAATACCTATGTTATGGGTTTATGGCCATTATAAATATTTTAATTCTTTCAGTGTGGTGATCCCTATGTTAAGGGTCTATGGCCATTATAAATATTTTAATTCTTTCAGTGTGGAGATTCCTATGTTATGGGTCTATGGCCATTATAAATATTTGAATTCTTTCAGTGTGGGGATCCCTATGTTATGGGTCTATGGCAATTATAAATATTTTAATTCTTTCAGTATGGGGATCCCTATGTTATGGGTTTATGGCCATTATAAATATTTTAATTCTTTCAGTGTGGGGATCCCTATGTTATGGGTTTATGGCCATTATAAATATTTTAATTCTTTCAGTGTGGGGATCCCTATGTTATGGGTCTATGGCCATTATAAATATTTTAATTCTTTCAGTGTGGGGATCCCTATGTTATGGGTCTATGGCCATTTTAAATATTTTAATTCTTTCAGTGTGGGGATCCCTATGTTATGGGTTTATGGCCATTATAAATATTTTAATTCTTTCAGTGTGGGGATCAATTTTATCTGACATCTACAGACGTCAGATTCTGCCGTATAAAGATGGACCCCGCACTGAAAGGGTTAATAATAACATTGGGTAGGGCCTAAGCATCAGAAAGTGAATGTATTTGTAAGAGTAAAGAGAGGGTGATGTTGTAGCTTCTAAGAAAAGTGAACCTAAATATGCCAGCTTATTTAATCAGTTAATGCAATGGGGCTTATGTCATAAGACTAGGCCCTATAAAAGTAACTTTAGTTTAGTTTAAGTCTTTTAGCCTTTATACTCGCCGTCAAATTAAAAATGATCAACCATGATCGCATGATTATCAGCGATTTCTCCGTCAATTTTGAACCGATTTCTACTAAAATCCTAGTAACAGGGGTAAAAATTCGCATGAATAGTCTATATTTAATATTTCAAAAGTTAGACAACTTGCCATGTAATAAAATTCTAGAATTAGTTTAGGCTAAAATCATCTAAAAATCGGTGATTTTATTTCGGGTTCTTAATATGACCATATGATGTAAACATGTACATAGACTAGAACTGCAAATTTTTATAATTTTTGTGCTGCGCGTTCACCAGTTAGGCTAGATATAGAGACGAAATTCCCGATTTCTAATTATTGACAACCATGTCAAAAATAGAAAATGTCATAAACTAGACAGATTCTCACGACTAAAAAAGGTCCCCGCTCTGAAAGGGTTATTTTGATTAAAATATATAAGATAAGTGTGTCAATAGGATGCAAAGGGTTCATATACATTTGAATGGTGAATGTGCCTAACCTGTTAAGTTGTGTGGCCAGGTTGACTGTTTTACCTGTTGAACAGTTGTAGTGTAGTCCGAGGCTAGTTGTGTGGCCAGGTTGACTGTCTTACCAATTTAACAGTTGTAGTGTAGTCTGAGGCTAGTTGTGTAGCCAGGTTGACTGTCTTACCCATGTTACCTGCTTAGCAGTTGTAGTGTAGTCTGAGGCTAGTTGTGTGGCCAGGTTGGGTGTCTTACCTGTTTAACAGTTGTAGTGTAGTCCGAGGCTAGTTGTGTGGCCAGGTTGACTGTCTTATCTGTTTAACAGTTGTAGTGTAGTCTGAGGCTAGTTGTGTGGCCAGGTTGACTGTCTTACCTGTTTAACAGTTGTAGTGTAGTCTGAGGCTAGTTGTGTAGCCAGGTTGACTGTCTAACCTGTTTACCTGCTTAGCAGTTGTAGTGTAGTCTGAGGCTAGTTGTGTGGCCAGGTTGACTGTCTAACCTGTTTACCTGCTTAGCAGTTGTAGTGTAGTCTGAGGCTAGTTGTGTGGCCAGGTTGACTGTCTAACCTGTTTACCTGCTTAACAGTTGTAGTGTAGTCTGAGGCTAGATAGTTGTGTGGCCAGGTTGGGTGTCTTACCTGTTTAACAGTTGTAGTGTAGTCTGAGCCTAGTTGTGTGGCCAGGTTGACTGTCTTACCTGTTTAACAGTTGTAGTGTAGTCTGAGGCTAGTTGTGTGGCCAGGTTGACTGTCTTACCTGTTTAACAGCTGTAGTGTAGTCTGAGGCTAGTTGTGTGGCCAGGTTGACTGTCTTACCTGTTTAACAGCTGTAATGTAGTCTGAGGCTAGTTGTGTGGCCAGGTTGACTGTCTTACCTGTTTAACAGTTGTAGTGTAGTCTGAGGCTAGTTGTGTGTGGCCAGGTTGACTGTCTTACCTGTTTAACAGTTGTAGTGTAGTCTGAGGCTAGTTGTGTGGCCAGGTTGACTGTCTTACCTGTTTAACAGTTGTAATGTAGTCCGAGGCTAGCTGTTCGGCCAGGTTGACTGTCTTACCTGTTTAACAGTTGTAATGTAGTCTGAGCCTAGTTGTGTGGCCAGGTTGACTGTCTTACCTGTTTAACAGTTGTAATGTAGTCCGAGGCTAGCTGTTCGGCCAGGTTGACTGTCTTACCCGTTTAACAGTTGTAGTGTAGTCTGAGGCTAGTTGTGTGGCCAGGTTGACTGTCTTACCTGTTTAACAGTTGTAGTGTAGTCCGAGGCTAGCTGTGTGGCCAGGTTGGGTGTCTTACCTGTTTAACAGTTGTAGTGTAGTCCGAGGCTAGTTGTGTGGCCAGGTTGACTGTCTTACCTGTTTAACAGTTGTAGTGTAGTCTGAGGCTAGTTGTGTGGCCAGGTTGAGTGTCGTGCGGTGCATGTATCTTTGTCCTCGCCCGCTGTAACGTGGAGCTCTTGACGGCTGCCTCTCCTGGTATGACTGATCAGTTATCACAGGCACCAAATCAGCCTGATCTGCCAAGATAGTAGCTGCACATTTTCCTTGACCAAATCCTCTTGCCGGTCGAGGATAGGCAGGTACTGTGGCTGGCCGGGGCTCATACCGGGTTGGTAGCACTGACAACATGGCAGTTAAGTCTTATTGAGGAGATGGGGTGGGGTCAGATACTCTCCATCATCTTTTGATGTGAAACTCATTCACTGTTATATCATCCTGTGAAACAAAAATTATCAAGATTAACCATTTAACACTTTTTAAAATATTTTATTTTACAGCGCTGAAATATTTTGGTATAAACCATGGGGACCCAAGGTTTTTTTTTCAATTTTAGTCATCATAAATGGCCTATAAATTTCCTCTTTTCACTTCATTTAATTATGGTACCTAAGTTATGGGTCTACGGCCATTAAAAGTTTTAATTTTTTCAGTGTGGGGATCGTCTTTATGGCGTCAGAAACTGACGTCTAAAGTCAGTCACTGCACTGAAAGGGTTGGGTCCAGTCAAGACTATTGTTGTTTTTCTAGCATACTATTTTTGCTTTAAATAACAGATTATTAATATGAATGATGCAAATTTTAAATCTGTAAAACTGATAAAATATTAGGCTGAAATAGGTTCATAATTTATTTACACCCTCATAGTTGTGGCTTAAAGTAGCGAGACATAATGTTAAGTGGGTGAAAAGGTCCATTCAGATAATTTGCCACTAAACCCTCACAGCCCTGAATTATTTTGTAAAAATCATGGAGACAAAAGGGTCTTTTCAATTTAAAATCATCATATATGTCTTAGTTAGCTCTTTCTGCTTTACTTGAATACCTATGTTATGGGTTTATGGCCATTATAAATATTTTAATTCTTTCAGTGTGGTGATCCCTATGTTAAGGGTCTATGGCCATTATAAATATTTTAATTCTTTCAGTGTGGAGATTCCTATGTTATGGGTCTATGGCCATTATAAATATTTGAATTCTTTCAGTGTGGGGATCCCTATGTTATGGGTCTATGGCAATTATAAATATTTTAATTCTTTCAGTATGGGGATCCCTATGTTATGGGTTTATGGCCATTATAAATATTTTAATTCTTTCAGTGTGGGGATCCCTATGTTATGGGTTTATGGCCATTATAAATATTTTAATTCTTTCAGTGTGGGGATCCCTATGTTATGGGTCTATGGCCATTATAAATATTTTAATTCTTTCAGTGTGGGGATCCCTATGTTATGGGTCTATGGCCATTTTAAATATTTTAATTCTTTCAGTGTGGGGATCCCTATGTTATGGGTTTATGGCCATTATAAATATTTTAATTCTTTCAGTGTGGGGATCAATTTTATCTGACATCTACAGACGTCAGATTCTGCCGTATAAAGATGGACCCCGCACTGAAAGGGTTAATAATAACATTGGGTAGGGCCTAAGCATCAGAAAGTGAATGTATTTGTAAGAGTAAAGAGAGGGTGATGTTGTAGCTTCTAAGAAAAGTGAACCTAAATATGCCAGCTTATTTAATCAGTTAATGCAATGGGGCTTATGTCATAAGACTAGGCCCTATAAAAGTAACTTTAGTTTAGTTTAAGTCTTTTAGCCTTTATACTCGCCGTCAAATTAAAAATGATCAACCATGATCGCATGATTATCAGCGATTTCTCCGTCAATTTTGAACCGATTTCTACTAAAATCCTAGTAACAGGGGTAAAAATTCGCATGAATAGTCTATATTTAATATTTCAAAAGTTAGACAACTTGCCATGTAATAAAATTCTAGAATTAGTTTAGGCTAAAATCATCTAAAAATCGGTGATTTTATTTCGGGTTCTTAATATGACCATATGATGTAAACATGTACATAGACTAGAACTGCAAATTTTTATAATTTTTGTGCTGCGCGTTCACCAGTTAGGCTAGATATAGAGACGAAATTCCCGATTTCTAATTATTGACAACCATGTCAAAAATAGAAAATGCGGGAATTTCGTCTCTAGGCCTATATCTAGCCTAACTGGTGAATGCGCAGCACAAAAATTATAAAAAATTGCAGTTCTAGTCTATGTACATGTTTACATCATATTGGTCATATTAGGAACCCGAAATAAAATCACCGATTTTTTTATGATTTTAGCCTGGGCCAGTCCCTTTAATGGGTTTATAGAGGGACGTCGTAATTTCAATTTACTACATGTCAAATGGTCTAACTTTTGAAATACGCCATATAATTTTACGGAATTTTCTCAGAGCTGTTAGGATTTAAATAGAAAATGCCCTTTGGCATTGCAAAATTTGAAGGAAATCGGTTCAGAATTGACGGAGAAATCGCTGAAAATCATGCGATCCTGGTTGATTTAGGCCTACGGCAAGTATAGGCGCTCAACTAAGATTATGACCCTAGTCTAGTAATTCTTCTGTTTTTTAACCTCATGAACCTGGGTTTTAACAAAATAAATCAGGAAATAAATTGACACAAACATCATGAACATGTGAGCGAAAATAGAGTGAGTGATTTATTACTTTGTTGCCTGGTCAACCGTGGAAAATATTGGGGTGCTACTACGACTACTGCTGATGAGCAGCTACTACGGCGCCGCATGATTCACCAGGTGGCAGTCAGATAAATAACGTAAGAAGACGTAAGTCCGTCAGGCCCCAGCCACAGGGGCATATTAATTGAATAGCGTCATGTGTAGCTTTAAAGATCAAAGAAAATGTGAGCGAAAATAGAATGATTGATTACGTTGTTGCCTGGTCAACCGTGGAAAATATCGGGGTGCCAAAACTATAATAGGGAAGAAACAAGTGGATGTAATCATTTTGAACTTTTCAAAAGCTTTCGACGCCGTGGCACACAACAAACTAATCTCAAAATTACAAAATTATGGAATTCAAGGAAAAACAAATAAATGGATAAAATTCAGAAATCAGAAAGTTGTTCTTGATGGGAAATGTCTGATCCAGTAGGGGCCTACCAGTCACTTCCAGGGTGCCACAGGGAACAGTTCTCGGCCCTCTCAATGATCCTCCTCTGGGCTACATCATTGACATCAACCAAAACATCAATTCAAAAAATAGCCTTTTTGCAGATGACTGCGTACTTTACAGAAAAATAAATTCAAAATTAGATTGTTTAGAACTTCAACAAGATCTTCAGAAATAAGTTGACTGGTTTCACACATGACAAATGTCTTTCAACATAAACAAATGTCACACCTTACATGCCGACAGAGAGAAACAAGCCCATCATACACACCTACACAATGGACAACCTCAAACAAGCCACCACAACTGTAAAATCACAGGCATACAAGACAATAGTCAGACCTCAACTCGAATATGCATCAGCCATCTGGGACCCACACACGACAAAAGATACGTACCAACTTTACAAAATACTAAATTTAGAAGCAAGATGGGTCCATATCAAAACTACAGAACAAAACCAACAAAGTACGAAAGACACTAAACATGATGAAAAGAAAACTCAAACAAGCCTCCACAACTGTAAAATCATAGGCATACAAAACAATAGTCAGACCTCAACTTGAATATGCATCAGCCATATGGGACCCACATACGGCAAAAGATGCGTGCAAACTTCACAAAATACAAAATTATACAGCAAGATGGGTCCATATCAAAACTATAGAACTAAACCAACAAAGCACAAAAGACACTAAACATGCTGAAAAGAAACCTCAAACAAGCCTCCACAACTGTAAAATCATAGGCATACAAAACAATAGTCAGACCTCAACTTGAATATGCATCAGCCATCTGGGACCCACATAGGCCCTACACCAACAGATACGTACAAACTTAACAAAATACAAAATTTTGCAGCAAGATGGGTCTATATCATGACTACTCACACTATACAAGTGTCTCTTTCTTACAAAAACAGCTGAATTTGCCTTCTCTTTCGATCCGACGTCTACAAAGTAGACTAGAATTATTCTACAAAATTTGCCATCGAAATATTGCCATCCCCATTCTCCCCTATTTACAAATACCCATTGGAACTACACGCCACACCTCAAACATAAACGAAAACAGCTACAGATACAGATAACTCAGCACATCAACAGACACATACAAATACAGCTACTTTCCCCGAACAATCACAGACTGGAATTCACTGCCACCCAGTCTGTGTGCGACTTCAACGGTGCAGTCCTTCAAGGAAGGCCTAACCCGTCCCCCAGCCTTTAATTCACACGTGAACCCGACTGTATATAACAACTGATGCACTCTTTATCCACTGTAAATACATTTCTGCACTGCACTGCGAATGTCAGTTGCTTTCCTCACGGGGTCACATGTGATCATAATTCCATTAGGCGACGATCAATAAAAATTCATAAAGTCATAAATAGAGGAAGCGCAGCTACCAATGTTTGCATACAGGGATTACAGGTCATTGGCAGCTAGGCCTACATAGAAATATATATGTATAGACTACATAGAAATATATATATTTTCTAGTAGGCCTACGGCGCAGTATCAGGGGCGGATCCAGGATTTCAAAAAGGAGGGGGCGCAGGTGGCTCAAAAAAGGGTGGGCGTGCGCCCCCTGTGCCCCCCTCTGGATCCGCGCCTGAGTATGATTCACCAGGTGACAGTCTAAGACAAGTAACGTTAGAAGACGTGAGGCAGTCAGGGACATAATATGAATAGGCAGTGCCTAGAGAGCAAGCTGAAAGTATTGGGAACTAACATACGCCTAGGCCTACCATACGCTCCAAGGGCGTAGGCTATGCATGATTTCGGAAACGGGGGTGCGTTTCTGGTAAATTTTTAACTGTAGCAAATCTCTAAGAGAGTTGTCTTAGGCAACTTATGCTAGGATCGTCCGGGGACATGCCCCCCCCCCCGGGAAAAAAATATAGTGCATTTTCATGCATTCTAAAAATAAAAACAGCTTACCATGCATTAATCAAGAATGCAATCTATATCACTTATCTGAATAAATTTAAAATAAACTCTTGTGTAAGGGAAATGATAATGCTATTTCAGCTAATAATGCTATCTCAGCCCAGACAATCCCCGAGAGCTCTGTGGTCCCTTTGCTACATTTTTCTCATAGAAAATTCAGACTATAAGAGATAAAATTACAGGTGCCGAGTACCAAAATGTCACAGTGACTGTACCATCCACTGTAAAGCTGTCACAATTTGCTGTGACTGATGCTTAGGAGCTTGAGGAGACAATACGTCCTGTCCTGACAAAAGCTGTTGCCTTGATCCACTACCCAACAACCCGCTGAAGAAGATGTTAGAGGTACACCTGCCTCCACTACTCAACATCATTAATACCAGCTTTAAGGAAGGCAAGTTTCTAAAGTGTCCCAAAACACCTCTCCTGAAAAAGACAGGCGCGTAGCCAGCCGTACGCCAGTACGCACGTGCGTAAGGGAGAGTAAAAAAAAAATATGACCCATCAAAAAAAGAAGCAACAAGTTAGCAGTCTAGCCTAGTCTACATGTACATGCGCACTTAGCAGTCTATTCTTTATGTGGTGTTGCATAAAACGCCGGAAAAGTAGGATACAAATGCAATAGGCCTAAATGTTTCTCTTTTCAATGACAGTCACAAATTCACGACATGTATGACTATAGTGCCGCTAAACTTGCCGTGGACGAACCCACACCGTAAAGATGTGGGACCGTGGATTACTAGAGTCTACATTCGTTTTACCCGGGGAAATCATTTTTTTTCAACCAGGCAGTCAATGAGATCGATATCCACCCCAAGGTGGAAAAATGCTAATAACATTTTACTGTTTTTTTTACAAATGAACTGAGCGTACGATGTATACAAAATAACCTTTTATTAACCTGATTAATCGAGGCAAGTCTTAGATATGAGCGTCCAAAGAAATGTCCCACTTTTTTACCCTTGAGTGGGCATTATATTCTGTGGCAGTTCTGTTTCAGCAACGTTATGGGGCTAATTCTAAACAATCTATTTTTGTACCTGCACTGCACTGTGTTAAACAAATGATAGGCTGCACAATGACATGTATACATGCATAAATCCCATGCTACACTGACTAGCTTCTCAGTCGTGAAGACACTAGTGACAAGAGTGAAATCCCATGCAGGCATTCAACCAATGTTATACTAATGTTGGCTCATTGTCCACGACACTGGCCCAACATTAAAACAATTTTGTTTCAACATCTCATGTTTGCTCAGGGCTGATTTATGCCTATCACAGCGAATCATGTAACCAGGTAATAATGATCAAATAACGTTTTTGTATAGTGTATATATAGTGTATATATAGTGTATAGTTTCGTTTTCGTGTAAGGTTATCTGTTTTGTATACTGTCTGGCAGCTGGCATAGTAATAAAAATCATGGATATAGATCTATATGCCTAAAAATAATAGTTATTTTATCTTTTAACCCCTCCACATACTCTAGCCTCTAATTATGTATGACTAAAAAAATTGAGGGCCATTAATTTTTTATTTACAACATTATTATTATTTATTTCATGAAAATTCAATTTCAAAATATTTACTTCAAGAACACTCCACCCCCACCCCCTGTCGATTCAGTGGTGGCCCCCTTATGACCAATCACAGAATGTCCAGCTTAGCTATTATTCGTGCACACAATGACACTACGTAGACTACATAGTCAAATGCTGGATCCGTCATGTCTGTTTTTTAAAAAAGTTGAGGCTATCTATGGATAATCGTACTTGACCGAAAATAATCAGTAGATTTCAATATGTAATCACTGGGTAAAATGATTTAAATTATATTATAACTTGATATAATTCGATTTTTAATTTTGTTGCTGTATTCAATTTTGAATATTTTACAAAAAATATAAAAAAACTCAAAATTTATAAATCAATATCTTTACCGAAAATACCATCAGATGCCACCATTTGCGTTTTTTTTCAAATTTTCCTCGGGGGAGGCCCCCCGGACCCCCCATAAAATAGCAGCCATGAATTAGGGAAAATCCACTCACTCCCCGTTTCGGAAAAGCTCTGTAAATCCGTATCCCTAGCGTTGTGCGTACACATGTTCATAACCCTGGCTACGCCCCTGAAAGACCAACCTTGACCCCGAACAGATGAAAAACTATTGCCCAGCAAAGTCTTAGAGAAGATAGCTGTCAAGAGGCTGCTAAATCACTTACAGAGTAACGATCACCACGAAGTCAACCAGTCAGCCTACAATTAAGAGGCAACACTGTATCGAGACAACTCTACTAAAGGTACAAAACGACATCGCCTGTACCCTAGACAAGAACAAGGCCGTGGTGTTTGTGATGCTTGATGTATTTGACACTGTTGATGGTAATCAAATATACTCACAAAAATACTCCTAGAATCCGAGTTCTTGGTTACTGATAAAGCCCTGTCCTGGTTTTCATCATACCTGAAAGAGCGCACACTGGGTCTAAAGATAGGTCCGACTATGCAGATCTCAAGTGTGGGGTGCCCCAGGGCTCAGTGCTTGGCCCTATAATGTTTAAGCTCTTAACAACATCTCTTAGACGTATTTTGAAGAAGTACTACATACTGTATCACAAATACGCTGATGACATCCAGCTGTATGTGATATTTTATCCCTTAGATTATATTGTCAATTCTGAAATTACCATGCAATATATTGACAGTAGTATTACATTCTATCGATTTAATGCCATTTTACTGAACATTGTATAGAAAAAATCATGTTGGTATAATGCGATATTTTTAATCAAACATAGGGTGCAATATGTAGTGCCATATCTATTGGGCTCGATCCTTACTGAACCTAGTGTTATTTGCTGGACAAAAACATGAACTTTTCAGGGATTGTCCACAAAGATCTTAGGCATGATTTTTTCCAAAGCGCTAAGAATATTGATCGATATTGTTGGAAATATGCCATTTTTTTAAATGGCCGCCTTTTAGTTGGGTCATATATGGTAATTCCATGACCGTTGCTTCAGCCGGTTTGTTTTATGGTTGGTTTGCATTCTACAACTAATTCATATAAAAATTAGCCCATGTGCCTCTCTCAGAAGTGCGGGTAAAATTTCTGAAAGCTTAAAATTCAAAATGGCCGCCAAAATGTATAAAAAATGATTTCCATTGATTTACCACATAGTTATGTAGAATAATTATGGTTACTAAGTGGTATTAGGTTGAAAAATCCATTTCATGAGTTTTTGAGATAATTCGACCTATCTTTTACCGACAAATCCAAGATGTCGCCGTTGATCTCAATAAAATAAACCTCATTTACCACCTAGATATGTGTAATTTATGGTTTCTATATGACTGTGGGTTTAAAAATACCTTCATTTCGATTTATATTTCACACAAAAACCAAGACGATCACCGTATTTTTATTTATGAAAAAGAATCTTGTTTTTTCACCTAGCTAATATGCGTCATTTTTTCAGTTCTAGATAACTGTGTGTCCATGAATTCCAGTTCATGTGC
Source organism: Flabesymbios commensalis (assembly GCA_964017125.1). Classification (NCBI taxonomy): domain Eukaryota; kingdom Metazoa; phylum Annelida; class Polychaeta; order Terebellida; family Flabelligeridae; genus Flabesymbios; species Flabesymbios commensalis. The sequence goes on from OZ024915.1 coordinate 71,448,357, forward strand.
CTTTTAGGTTGTTTAACCAATATTTAGCACCAGGAGACAAGATGGCTGAGGATTTCCCGCAGACTCAAGGAGTTTGGGGAGGAATTCTCGTAATTTGGGGTGATGATAAAATTTAACATGCGTGTTTCAAGGTGCACGCCAGCTAGGTTTCTGGGGTCATTCTCTCACCCCTTCCCCCGCCCGACAATTTGCATCATGGGGACATTAATGGCTACTTTTTCTCTCAAACATGATGATTTTTTATCATGTGAAAAAAATGAACAAATTTAGCAGATCCCACACGAGGAGCTTTAGAAAATTTACTTAATTAAACATAATTTAACTGCTTAACTGAACATATAATTATTAAGAAAAGCTATGTGGAGTATGGTGTCTGATATGTGACATTCTGTACAGCGGGTCTGTGATGAAGTGAACTGCTTCAGATAGCCGTCATTCTGAGAAACAACTTGCTCAGCCTCCTATGGTATGGCGACAGTGTAAGATACACCATCTATATATTGGGACAAATGTGTGTCACAACGCTGAATGATATGTTGAAATATATATGGGGTGTGATTATTAGGAATAAGACGACAAATAATCTTACGTTAGCATTGTGTTTATCGGCCATTGTCTAGAAAACATGTTCAATTTTCCCCTCTTTAGAAAGATCTTTTTTTTTTTTCGGGGGGGGGGGGGGTGACAACATTTTGAGATGGGGAACCCCCACCCTAAAAGAAAAACAAAAAAAAACGAAAGAGCTTTTTGAAACATTGTGGCTTTTACCAATATTCAACATAAACATACCAGATGACAAGTCGTCTTTTTTTTAATTTATGACAAAAAAATATTGTTTGTAAAGTATACATGTAATGAACAAAACATTGTTACATTCCCGGGGGAGGGGCACAGAAATACCACTCCTGTCAGTATGTAAGATGGGATGTATTTTTGTTATTTAAAATGATACAAAACAACTAACGTTGTCCATATTTTCATTATTTATGACGACGGACCGAGTTAAAAACAATATTTGGAGATTGTCACATTGAATGACAGTGTATGGTATCTAATGCTGTCATGGCCGACTTAATTTCTCAACATGGGCTAGTCCAAAACAAAGCTTTTCCTCTGTAATAACCCAGGTATAGGACATGTATTAGTCATGAAAATAATGTTGAAGTTTGTAAATAATAAATTACAAGCATGATAATGTTATGATGCGAATATCATTAAAGATAGCTATATTATGTTTATTATAATTGTACCATTGTGAGCATTGTATCGGCAGATAACATTTGCTTTTATTTTTAATAAAACAAGTATAATTTATCTACAAGCAAAAAATATTTTTTATTGGGATAATTGGATTCTTCATCCCCTAAAACATATGTATAGACACCAAGTTTGTGACTCTAACTGCATTAGAAGTTATGGCACAAAACGTGATTTTCAAATTTCAATGGCGGCCATTTTGAAATGGCCTGAAATAGGTAGTCCATCCGATTTGTATTTGATGGCATCGACTTTTGATATTAGGGGAGGTCTAATGAGCAAAAAAACTTGGTCTCAGACTTTCATGGGTGGGGGTGCACAGTAACCCTATCTGGCCCATGGACTAACACATAAAATGACCGAAAATGCACGAAAAATACGTTTGAATAGCTGTTTATTAATTTCCCACAAGACAGAAATATTTTTTATTTGCATAATTGAATTCCTCGCCCCCAAAAACATATGTATAGACTCTAATTTTGTGACCCTAACTGCCTTAGAACTCAAGTTATGGCACAAAACGTGATTTCCAAATTTCAATGGCGGCCATTTTGAAATGGCTTAAATAGGTAGTCCATACGACGTTTATTTGATGTCATCGACTTTTGATATTGGGGAAGGTCTAATGAGCAAAAAAAACTTGGTTTCAAACTTTCATAGGTGGAGGGTGCACTGTAACCCTCTCTGTCCCATGGACTAACACAAAAAATGACCAAAAATGCACGAAAAATACGTTGGAATAGCTGATTATAAATTTTCCACAAGACAAAAACATTTTTTATTGGCAAAATTGGACTCCTCACCCCCAAAAACATATACATAGACACCAATTTTGTGACTCTAACTGCCCTAGAACTCAAGTTATGGCACAAAAGGTGATTTCCAGATTTCGATGGCGGCCATTTTGAAAATGGCCCAAAACAGGTAGTTCATCCCAACTTTTTTTTGATGGCATCGACTTTTGATATCCGGGGAGGTCCAATGAACAATAAAAACTTGGTCTCAGACTGTCCTGGGGGGGGTGCACGGTAACCCTATCTGGCCCATGGACTAAAGCTATAATGTTCACGTGATGTGGTCAATTCCACATTAATTGTATTCTCGAACAAATACGACAGTTTAAAACAAAATGTCACAGACTGTATTGAAATGAATCACTTGGTTAATATTACAAGATATTGATTATTATTCCACTTTTCAAGCCATTTCATTCCCTGTATAGCCTAATTTTAAATTACTAATGTGCAATCCCCATACCAACGAATTATGTAAAACGACAGGCAGACACGTAAATGCTCTGAAGCGACTATGCCATCACATCAGTCAAGATGTGAAGATGACTTTTTTCAGGGCTTTCATCTTTAGCAATTTTCAGTACTGCTCAGCAATATGGCACCATTGCTCAGTATCAAATACTAAAAAAATAGAAAAATTCCAAGAACGGGCTCTGATGTATGTCACAAACGACTATAAATCCAACTACAGTTCTTTGTTCTGTCAGACTAGCTTGCCTTCCCTGGAAGAGGACGACGACAAAAAATAACCCTCCCCCCCCCCCCCACCCGAAAAAAATTAAATCTGAAGAGAAAAGAAAATGTACAAATTTGCCTTTAATTTTGCCAAATTTGCCCCCTGTAAAAATATAATCAAATTGGCCTTCAGCCCCCCCCCCCCTCCCCCCCGGCCTGACCCTCCCTGCCGTAAGGAAATGCAATCCAGAGAGGCTACTGCGTTAAATGAAAAAAACACACTTAAAAGAAATATTTGTTAAAAAAAAAATGTGCCCACCCTGCATTTTTTTTTTATCAATTGCCTTCATCACCCGCCTCCCTGCCTCACCCTCCCATTAAAAAAAAATGTAATCTGGACAGACAGACAGACGGACAGTCGGACCCACCTACGTGTTTTATCATCATTAATATTTACATCATGTTTCACAGAGTAATGGCTTCAGTGAACATGATGTACAATGGTGGACGGTTGAGCGCCCACATTGACATGGACGGCGGCACTGGAGATACGCTTTACTGATTCAAGATCAAACATATCTCTCACCTAATTCTTATGGCGTTAACTGGCCGAGATCGTGATCTCGACCAATCAGAGCCTTGAGAACTAGGTCAACACGAGGCCCGATTCAATGCTAGTGATACATAAGGCATAAACTGAGAATGGTGAAGATGCAATCATGTTTATCCAGCAGACGCTGATACGATGCAGTATTAATGTTGGGCCACCGTCTACGACGTTGGCCCAGCATTAATACAGCATTGGGTCACCGTGTTGTGTGTGCTGGGATGCGGTAATCATTGTATGCCGTTATATCGCCCCGTACCTCATAATAGGCATATGTACACACATATAGTAAACTGCTTCTGTACATCACTTTACAAGTGAAAGTACACCACATACGGCAAAGGAGATGTGTTTATTTAGCTGAGTGGTATAAAGGGTAGGTAAACCAGTACCATTATATTGGTGCCATGTGTTTATTTAGCTACGTGGTATAAAGGGTAGGTAAACCAGTATCAGTATATTGATGTCATGTGTTCATCTAGCTGAGTGGTATAAAAAATGGTAGGTAAACCAGTATCAGTATATTGGTGCCATGTGTTTATTTAGCTGAGTGGTATAAATGGTAGGTAAACCAGTATCAGTATATTGGTGCCGTGTGTTTATTTAGATACGTGGTATAAATGGTAGGTAATCCAGTATCAGTATCAGTATAACGGTGCCATGTGTTTATTTAGCTGAGTGGTATAAATGGTAGGTAAACCAGTATCAGTATATTGGCACCATGTGTTCATTTAGCTACGTGGTAGGTGGGGTGGCTATATATCGTTAACCATTGAAGCGCTTTCAGTATATTAGTGCCATGTGTTTATTTAGCTACGTGGTAGCTGGTGGGGTATTGGCAACATGTGTTTATTTAGCTACGTGGTAGGTGGGGTATTGGCGCCATGTGTTTATTTAGCTAAGTGGTAGGTGGGGTGGGTATATATCGTTAACCATAAATATACTTAATTTAATCATTTAAATTTTCACCCGTTTGAAGTTTTGTCTCGCTACCGCGCGACCCACAATTCAAGTGGGTGCATATTACTCATATTTCTTTAGCTTGCGACAAAACATTTGCAAATCTTGATGTTTAAACACTGCTTTCATCCCCAATAACAGTGATTCACCGGCTAATAAAATGGATAAAAACGGTTTGAGGGTTTTAATATATGGTAGTTAAGTAATTCAAATCAACGTATTATCGCTACATTGGATGAGATGATCAACTAGTTGTTTCCAGATTGAGTTCTGAGATAAGTGAAAGGGCTTTTTCGGTTGCGATCCCCAGCACTGGAACTGTATCCCTCTCGAGATGAAAAAAAATCTAAATCTTCACAGACATTTCGGTAAAAATGAAAACTTTATATTTCGGCCAAGCTTTTCCATCCTAAATCCTCTTTGTTTTGACGAGTTGGAACGGTAAACGGACACTGATTTACAGCGCCTCTGAGCTCGGGACACCGAGGGTTTAGGCGTGTCAGGAGTTTTTATTTCATTTCATAGGTTACTGCTATGTGAGAGCCGCAGAGCACAATAGGCCTACCAGTAATATTCTATACGGTTCTCATAGTACCCGGATAGGCTACTCCCCTTAACCCTTATAACGCCGAATTATGACTGTATAAACCATGGAAATCAAAGGGCTTTTTCAATTTGAAATTATCATAAATGTCTTAGTTAGTTACCGATTTATTTGAATACCTATAGGTATACGAACGTTTGAAATATTTTAATTCGTTCAGTTCTAAAGACGGTCCCCGCACTGAAAGGGTTAACACAATTATTATAAGCAATACCATTGTTGCATTCATATAGGTTTTTTGCAAAATAGTACCAATAAAGCACTTCCTTCAGTATACCGTTAGTTTATTCCTTCTTTCCTTCGTCTTTCCTTTATTATTTACATATTTCCTTGCCATTCTTGTATATTCATTCGTTCATCCATCCGTTTATTCATTCATTCATTTATCTGCTTGGTCATTCGTTGGGCGGGGGCCCTGGGGTAGTGGTTAGCACCGCTGCCTTTCACTGCCGAGTCCGGGGTTCGGTTCCCGGTCCCGGCGGTTTGAAAGAAACAAAATTGTTTCTTCCCCATCCACGTGTGAAAATTAGTATTGTGGGGAGCCTCCGTGACCGAGAGGTAGCGTGCTCGGCCTCAGACCGCCAGGGTACGAATTTCGAATCCTGTGTCTGGAGGACAGTGTCATCTCAATCATCTCACCATCCTCAGGAGGTTCTCCTGGCCCAGTTTAGCCTATATGTGCACAAAGGTGGCCTAAAGCCCGATTCATTTCATTTCATTTGGTCATTCGTTCATTCGTTAGTTCGCTCATACATTCATTAATTATTCTTTCGTTCATCCTTTTATTCATTCTTTCATTTGTTCGTTTGCTCGCTCATTCGTTCGATCTTTCGTTCATTCGTTTGTCCGTTCGTTTGTACGTTTGTTACTACATCTGTTCACCTCGTCATTCATTCATTCATTCATTCATTCATTCATTCATTCATTCATTCATTCATTCATTCATTCATTCATTCATCCATCCATCCATCCATCCATCCTTTCTTCTTTTCATTCATTTATTCCATCATTTCTTCTACATTATAGGGCCTACATATGATGCCAGGACAAGTTAGTGGTCTATAACTAGTGAAGACGATGAAGCATTGTGGGCGTGTCCTCATCTTGTCAATCATCACGATATGTTTCATCTACACCCTGACGCGACGAAAGGGCGGTCCAATCAGAGCAGAGAATGCTGATCACGTGACTGGGCTGATGAACGCACACTCTGTGACGTACACACGGCTGCTGGAGGTCATACGTACACCTGGTAACGTGATGACCTTCATGGCGTACATGGAGAAGGTCAAGGGCAGGAGGTCATCCACTGATGACCAGATCTGGACATCAATGACGCACAGACAACAAGACATGCTTATGTGTACCAACTTCAACATAGCCAGCCAACTGAAAGGAGTGTCACAAATAGACTATGAACCGGTAAGGGAGTGTAACATAGACTATGAACCGATAAGGGAGTGTGAGATAGACTATAAGTAATTTATTCCACGAGATTTGAATACATAAATAAAAATAATTTTAAACAATTATATCAGATTCACTACGAAATATAATGAATGGGGTTTAAGGCCACTTTTGTGCACATATAGGCTAAACCGGGCCAGGAGAACTCTGAGGAGGATGGTGAGATGACACTACCCTCCAGACACAGGATTCGAAATTCGAGCCCTGGCGGTCTCAAGTCGAGCACGCTACCTCTCCGTCACGGAGGCACCCTACAATATTAAAAATTCAGCTTTGAGCATTACTCAAGGTCATCGAACCTAATCAGCTCAGGGATCATTTCAGAGAAATAAAATTTATTTTGCTTATTCGATTATAAATTCTTATTTTGACCTTCGGATCAGGTCATAACGCAATTTCTATATCGGTTTTAGAAATTATATTGGTTATACCTGATAGCAATCACACACAACATTCCACGCTTTCATTTTCAATGGGTTATAATAGTGCTCATGTGATCATCGGGGACCAATCAGAAAAGTGATTTTTAACGCTCAGCCAAGCATCGCCGTAGCACCGCCGATGCTTCACCGCGCAGCTCGGGAACATCGGCGAGCATCGGCGATGGATCGGCGATGGATCACCAAACCATCGGCGATATTACCACATCAAATTTGCATCGATGATGTTTACAAGAGCATCGCCGATGTGTCGCTGATGTGTCGGCGATGTGTCTGGTACATTTTTAACCTTGGTGTACATCGCCGAATGTTCGCCGACTGCTCGGCGATATATCGCCGATGGTATTTGGCGTCGAAACATCGGGAAAAAATTTCAATGCATGCATTGAAATTTTTCTCGATGTCCCGATGCCTTGGCGAAGCATGGCCGATCATTCGCCGAACCGAACGAATTTTCCCGCATTTCATCACTATTTTTGCCATGGTTTTCTATAATTAGAAATCAGGAATTTCGTCTCTATATCTAGCCTAACTGGTGAATTCGCAGCACAAATATTATAAAAATGTACATTTCTAGTCTTTGGACATGTCTACATCATATGGTCATATTAAGAACCCAAAATAATGAATAATGATTTTAGCCTGGGCCAGTCCCTTTAAAATGTCTTAGGTCAAACATGTCTCTTAAATATGTTTTTCGAAACGAACAGGAAAATCTTTTGACATAATATAAGTCATAAAGAATAATTTTGTAGTTAGGGGCCGGCAATTTAATACCAGGGGGGGGTATATTTTTTTTGTAAAAAAACCCCAATTTGTTCACAGAACTGGCCCAAAAAAATAATTAGCTCTATAAAGTATGGGAAAAAAATAATTTGTTCATTTATGTGTGAGAAAAAAAATAGATTGTTGACAGCCAGCAGATCATTCCAAATCTGCCGGAAACTGCCTAAAAAAAGGCAAAAAAATCTCTCGCTCCACTCGGTCAAACGTCAAATGCATCATACCGGCACACTGGAATGAACATGAGAAATACTACCTGCCTTTTAATTTATGGGATTAAACATGTCCTGGAAAAAAAGTTTGTCTGTGTCATCTCGGGAAAAAAATTGTTTGTTTTTGATTAGGGAGAAAAAGATGTTATTTTTTCTTGTTGCAAGGAAAAAAAAGTTTGGTTAGGAAGAAAAAGCATACCCTCCTCCCTGGTATTACATGGTCCGCCCCTTATTATTTATTAACTGCTATTATTTTTTACTGTTATTATTTATTTACTTCCCTGGTATTTTACTGGTGATGTGTTGTTTGTAGAAGGCGATTCTTTACGATTACCGCTACAAGAATCCGTGTTGGTCTGAGCAAGTATCAGACAGAGAGCCTTATGACCCTCAGGCTTACCTGAAACCACTAAAGGTAGAGAAGTACCTCAGGCATATGGAGCGCCACTGGAGCCACAATCTTACATCGCACAGGCTGCGCTGTCTGCCCTACCTTCATGTGGTAGGCACGGGGAAATGCGGGTCTAGAGACCTCTATAATCTACTGAAGACTCACCCTCAAGTACACTCTGGTATGCTGAAGGAGCCAAGATGGTGGATACGAACCAGAGTTGGTGAGTAGCCGTGGATTAGCGCCACCTGGTGTATAGCTAAGCATAGGCAACCATCTCGGTCTCTGATTGATCGCCGTCACCCGCGTCATGAACTGTGGGACGCATGGCTGGCTGACAATGTAGCTACATAATTGCGACTTCAATTATATGTTTTATTTCCAGTTTGATGGCAATAAAATGCAATAATCTTTTTCAGTTTATTTTTTGGTTAATATATTAATACCGGTAATTTTAAAAGAGTCCATTAAATTACGAGTGATGTTTTTAAAAATAAAATAACACAATCAAGTAAAACCCCGTCATTTCTATGCAGTCGGTAATATGTCTACATAGGCGTACCCTCCCTTGCAAATCAAACAACAACTGCTTACATTCAACCCTTTCTGTGCGGGTATCGTCTTTATTTATACGTCATAATCTGACCTCTGTAGATGCCAGACTCTGAGGTGATCGTCTTCATACGTCAGAATCAGACATTTGTAGACGTCAGATTCTGACGTATTTTTTATAAAGACGGCCCCCGCACTGAAAGAATTACAATATTTAAAATGGCCATAGACCCATAAAATAGGTAATTAAATGAATAGGCATTTATGATCTCAAATTAAAAAAAACCACCTTAGGTCTCCATGGCTTAGATATAAATAATGCATCATTGTAAGGGATAAGGTAAACATATAGGGTTAAGGTGAACATATAGTATTAAGGTAAACATATAGGGTTAAGGTAAACATATAGGGTTAAGGTAAACATATAGGGTTAAGGTGAACATATAGGGTTAAAGGTACTGGCCCAGGCTAAAATCATAAAAAAATCGGTGATTTTATTTTGGCTTCTTAATATTACCATATGATGTAAACATGTCCATAGACTAGAACTGCAAATGTTTTAAATTTTTGGTGCTGCGCATTCACCAGTTAGGCTAGATATAGAGACGAAATTCCTGAGTTCTTATTACTGACAACCATGTCAAAAATTAGAAATACGGGAATTTCGTTGCTATATCTAGCCTAACTTGTGAATGCGCAGCACAAAAATTAAAAAACTTTTGCAGTTCTAGTCTATGGACATGTTTACATCATATGGTAATATTAAGAAGCCGAAATAAAATCACCGATTTTTTTATGATTTTAGCCTGGGCCAGTCCCTTTAAGGTAAACATATATGGTTAAGGTAAACATATAGGGTTAAGGTAAACATATAGGTAAACATATAGGGTTAAGGTAAACATATAGGGTTAAGGTAAACATATAGGGTTAAGGTAAACATATAGGGTTAAGGTAAACATATAGGGTTAAGGTAAACATATAGGGTTAAGGTAAACATATAGGGTTAAGGTAAACATATAGGATTAAGGTAAACATATAGGGTTAAGGTAAACATATAGGGTTAAGGTAAACATATAGGGTTAAGGTAAACATATAGGGATAAGGTAAACATATAGGGTTAAGGTAAACATATAGAGTTAAGGTAAACATATAGGGTTAAGGTAAACATATAGGGTTAAGGTAAACATATAGGGTTAAGGTAAACATATAGAATTAAGGTAAACATATAGGGTTAAGGTAAACATATAGGGTTAAGGTAAACATATAGGATTAAGGTAAACATATAGGGTTAAGGTAAACATATAGGGTTAAGGTAAACATATAGGGTTAAGGTAAACATATAGGGATAAGGTAAACATATAGGGTTAGGGTAAACATATAGGGTTAAGGTAAACATATAGGGTTAAGGTAAACATATAGGGTTAAGGTAAACATATAGGGTTAAGGTAAACATATAGGGTTAGGGTAAACATATAGGGTTAAGGTAAACATATAGGGTTAAGGTAAACATATAGGGTTAAGGTAAACATATAGGTAAACATATAGGGTTAAGGTAAACATATAGGGTTAAGGTAAACATATAGGGTTAAGGAAAACATATAAGGTTAAGGTAAACATATAGGGTTAAGGTAAACATATAGGGTTAAGGTAAACATATAGGGTTAAGGTAAACATATAGGGTTAAGGTAAACATATAGGTAAACATATAGGGTTAAGGTAAACATAGGGTTAAGGTAAACATATAGGGTTAAGGTAAACATATAGGCTTAAGGTGAACATATATGGTTAAGGTAAACATATAGGTAAACATATAGGGTTAAGGTAAACATATAGGGTTAAGATGAACATATAGGGTTAGGGTAAACATATAGGGTTAAGGTAAACACATAGGGTTAAGGTAAACATATAGAGTTAAGGTGAACATATAGGTAAACATATAGGGTTAAGGTAAACATATAGGGTTAAGGTAAACATATAGGGTTAAGGTAAACATATAGGGATAAGGTAAACATATAGGGTTAGGGTAAACATATAGGGTTAAGGTAAACATATAGGGTTAAGGTAAACATATAGGGTTAAGGTAAACATATAGGGTTAAGGTAAACATATAGGGTTAAGGTAAACATATAGGGTTAAGGTGAACATATAGGGTTAAGGTAAACATATAGGTAAACATATAGGGTTAAGGTAAACATATAGGGTTAAGGTGAACATATAGGGTTGAGGTAAACATATAGGGTTAAGGTAAATATATAGGGTTAAGGTAAACATATAGGGTTAAGGTGAACATATAGGGTTAAGGTAAACATATAGGGTTGAGGTAAACATATAGGGTTAAGGTAAACATATAGGGTTGAGGTAAACATATAGGGTCAAGGTAAACATATAGGGTTAAGGTAAACATATAGGGTTAAGGTAAACATATAGGGTTAAGGAAAACATATAAGGTTAAGGTAAACATATAGGGTTAAGGTAAACATATAGGGTTAAGGTAAACATATAGGGTTAGGTAAACATATAGGGTTAAAGTGAGCATATATGGTTAAGGTAAACATATAGGTAAACATATAGGGTTAAGGTAAACATATAGGGTTAAGGTGAACATATAGGGTGAGGGTAAACATATAGGGTTAAGGTAAACATATAGGGTTAAGGTAAACATATAGGGTTAAGGAAAACATATAAGGTTAAGGTAAACATATAGGGTTAGGTAAACATATAGGGTAATTTGAACATATAGGGTTAAGGTGAACATATAGGGTTGAGGTAAACATATAGGGTTAAGGTAAACATATAGGGTTAAGGTAAACATATAGGGTTAAGGTAAACATATAGGGTTAAGGTAAACATATAGGCTTAATGTGAACATATAGGGTTAAGGTAAACATATAGGTAAACATATAGGGTTAAGGTAAACATATAGGGTTAAGGTGAACATATAGGGTTAAGGTGAACATATAGGGTTAAGGTAAACATATAGGGTTAAGGAAAACATATAAGGTTAAGGTAAACATATAGGGTTAAGGTGAACATATAGGGTTAAGGTGAACATATAGGGTTAGGTAAACATATAGGGTTAATTTGAACATATAGGGTTAAGGTGAACATATAGGGTTGAGGTAAACATATAGGGTTAAGGTAAACATATAGGGTTAAGGTGAACATATAGGGTTAAGGTGAACATATAGGGTTAAGGTGAACATATAGGGTTAAGGTAAACATATAGGGTTAAGGAAAACATATAAGGTTAAGGTAAACATATAGGGTTAAGGTGAACATATAGGGTTAAGGTGAACATATAGGGTTAGGTAAACATATAGGGTTAATTTGAACATATAGGGTTAAGGTGAACATATAGGGTTGAGGTAAACATATAGGGTTAAGGTAAACATATAGGGTTAAGGTAAACATATAGTGTTAAGGTAAACATATAGGGTTAAGGTAAACATATAGGCTTAATGTGAACATATAGGGTTAAGGTAAACATATAGGTAAACATATAGGGTTAAGGTAAACATATAGGGTTAAGGTAAACATATAGGGTTAAGGTAAACATATAGGGTTAAGGTGAGCATATAGGGTTAAGGTAAACATATAGGGTTAAGGTAAACATATAGGGTTGAGGTAAACATATAGGGTTAAGGTAAACATATAGGGTTAAGGTAAACATATAGGGTTAAGGTGAACATATAGGGTTAAGGTAAACATATAGGGTTAAGGAAAACATATAAGGTTAAGGTAAACATATAGGGATAAGGTAAACATATAGGGTTAAGGTAAACATATAGGGTTAAGGTGAACATATAGGGTTAAGGTGAGCATATAGGGTTAAGGAAAACATATAAGGTTAAGGTAAACATATAGGGTTAAGGTAAACATATAGGGTTAAGGTAAACATATAGGGTTAAGGTAAACATATAGGGTTAGGGTAAACATATATGGTTGAGGTAAACATATAGAGTTAAGGTAAACATATAGGGTTGTATGCCTCTGTTGTCAGCGAATTCTATCCTTAATATCCGTCTCTCAGCTTGCTGTTGTTAAGTGATTTATTGTTTGCTTATATTATTTTATTTTTCAGAAGTTGAATGTATATTAATGTTTTGTTTTGAAGGTTTGTCTGACACTGGCACACGCCATTCAATGAGGACTTATGCTGACTTATATGACGGTGCTGCTAAGAACATCATCAATAACTTTGATGATATAATAGGTCAGCATAATATATATACACAATGCGAAAGAAAATAAGATTAACTGCTTACTTCAAAAGTCAGGATTAAGTTTTACTGCTTTCTCCAAAAGTGAACAGTAAATGTTTCTGTCTACTCCAAAAGTCAGCAGTAACAGCTACTGCTGTCTTAAATACAGCGGAAAAAACATTGTCAGTACAATATAGCATCTGCATATTTGCAAGAGCAAGCAATTAAAACAAAAATGTACAAGTCTATAAGAAATCATTATTATTAGATACCAATTTTATGTAATATGGGGGGCCTTCACAAACAAAAATAAACCAGGGGGATTTGACCGCACTGGCTTGCCATCAAATTGTGCATTCTATTAGTTGAATGTACAAATGGACAGTGATTATTTATTTTATTTGAAAAGAGCTGAATTCAAAGAATATTTATGAGATTTAATTAATACCAAATATATAGTTTGCAACATATATTCCATCAAATGCTGTATGTTTTTCAGTGGATGCATCTGTTGGTACGATGTACATAGCGGACAGATGGATGCTGTATCCTGGGAATGAAGGTCTGTCTGAGCCCCGAGTGATCACAGCTCATCATATGAAGGCCCTGATTCCCCACATGAAGATCCTTATTCTACTGAGGGAGCCAGTCAGCAGGTAACTGTGAAAGCCCTGATCCCCACATGAAGGTCCTTATTCTACTGAGGGAGCCAGTCAGCAGGTAACAGTGAAAGCCCTGATTCCCATGTGCAGATACTTATTCTACTAAGGGAGCCAGTCAGCAGGTAACTGTGAAAGCCCTGATTCCCCACATGAAGGTCCTTATTCTACTGAGGGAGCCCGTCAGCGGGTAACTGTGAAAGCCCTGATCCCCACATGAAGGTCCTTATTCTACTGAGGGAGCCCGTCAGCAGGTAACTGTGAAAGCCCTGATCCCCACATGAAGGTCCTTATTCTACTAAGGGAGCCAGTCAGCAGGTAACTGTGAAAGCCCTGATCCCCACATGAAGGTCCTTATTCTACTAAGGGAGCCAGTCAGCGGGTAACTGTGAAAGCCCTGATCCCCACATGAAAATCCTTATTCTACTGAGGGAGCCAGTCAGCAGGTAACTGTGAAAGCCCTGATCCCCACATGAAGGTCCTTATTCTACTCGGGGAGCCAGTCAGTAGGTAACTGTGAAAGCCCTGATCCCCACATGAAGGTACTTATTCTACTGAGGGAGCCAGTCAACAGGTAACTGTGAAAGCCCTGATCCCCACATGAAGGTCCTTATTCTACTCGGGGAGCCAGTCAGTAGGTAACTGTGAAAGCCCTGATCCCCACATGAAGATCCTTATTCTACTGAGGGAGCCAGTCAGCAGATAACTGTGAAAGCCCTGATCCCCACATGAAGGTCCTTATTCTACTGAGGGAGCCAGTCAGCAGGTAACTGTGAAAGCCCTGATCCCCACATGAAGGTCCTTATTCTACTGAGGGAGCCCGTCAGCGGGTAACTGTGAAAGCTCTGATCCCCACATGAAGGTCCTTATTCTACTCAGGGAGCCAGTCAGCAGGTAACAGTGAAAGCCCTGATCCCCATGTGCAGATCCTTATTCTATTCTGGGAGCCAGTCAACAGGTAACTGTGAAAGCCCTGATCCCCACATGAAGATCCTTATTCTACTAAGGGAGCCAGTCAGCAGGTAACTGTGAAAGCCCTGATCCCCACATGAAGATCCTTATTCTACTAAGGGAGCCAGTCAGCAGGTAACTGTCAAAGCTCTGATCCCCACATGAAGGTCCTTATTCTACTCTGGGAGCCAGTCAGCAGGTAACTGTGAAAGCCCTGATCCCCACATGAAGGTCCTTATTCTACTGAGGGAGCCCGTCAGCGGGTAACTGTGAAAGCTCTGATCCCCACATGAAGATACTTATTCTACTAAGGGAGCCAGTCAGCAGGTAACAGTGAAAGCCCTGATCCCCATGTGCAGATCCTTATTCTACTCTGGGAGCCAGTCAACAGGTAACTGTGAAAGCCCTGATCCCCACATGAAGATCCTTATTCTACTCAGGGAGCCAGTCAGCAGGTAACTGTGAAAGCCCTGATCCCCACATGAAGGTCCTTATTCTACTGAGGGAGCCCGTCAGCGGGTAACTGTGAAAGCTCTGATCCCCACATGAAGATACTTATTCTACTCAGGGAGCCAGTCAGCAGGTAACAGTGAAAGCCCTGATCCCCATGTGCAGATCCTTATTCTACTCTGGGAGCCAGTCAACAGGTAACTGTGAAAGCCCTGATCCCCACATGAAGATCCTTATTCTACTAAGGGAGCCAGTCAGCAGGTAACTGTGAAAGCCCTGATCCCCACATGAAGGTCCTTATTCTACTAAGGGAGCCAGTCAGCAGGTAACTGTGAAAGCCCTGATCCCCATGTGCAGATCCTTATTCTACTCTGGGAGCCAGTCAACAGGTAACTGTGAAAGCCCTGATCCCCACATGAAGATCCTTATTCTACTCAGGGAGCCAGTCAGCAGGTAACTGTGAAAGCCCTGATCCCCACATGAAGGTCCTTATTCTACTGAGGGAGCCAGTCAGCGGGTAACTGTGAAAGCTCTGATCCCCACATGAAGATCCTTATTCTACTCAGGGAGCCAGTCAGCAGGTAACTGTGAAAGCCCTGATCCCCACATGAAGGTCCTTATTCTACTGAGGGAGCCCGTCAGCGGGTAACTGTGAAAGCTCTGATCCCCACATGAAGATCCTTATTCTACTCAGGGAGCCAGTCAGCAGGTAACTGTGAAAGCCCTGATCCCCACATGAAGGTCCTTATTCTACTGAGGGAGCCCGTCAGCGGGTAACTGTGAAAGCTCTGATCCCCACATGAAGATACTTATTCTACTCAGGGAGCCAGTCAGCAGGTAACAGTGAAAGCCCTGATCCCCATGTGCAGATCCTTATTCTACTCTGGGAGCCAGTCAACAGGTAACTGTGAAAGCCCTGATCCCCACATGAAGATCCTTATTCTACTAAGGGAGCCAGTCAGCAGGTAACTGTGAAAGCCCTGATCCCCACATGAAGGTCCTTATTCTACTAAGGGAGCCAGTCAGCAGGTAACTGTCAAAGCCCTGATCCCCACATGAAGGTCCTTATTCTACTCTGGGAGCCAGTCAGCAGGTAACTGTGAAAGCCCTGATCCCCACATGAAGGTCCTTATTCTACTGAGGGAGCCAGTCAATAGGTAACTGTGAAAGCCCTGATCCCCATTTGAAGATCTTTATTCTACTGAGGGAGCCTGTCAGCAGATAACTGTAAAAGCTCTAGCCCCCCCCCCCCCCCCACATCAAAGTCTGTATTCTACTATGAGAGCCAGTTAGGGGTTGACAGTCGTCATGTGACATCCCTAGCCCCCAGCATTAGATATATGGGGGGGGGCAGAGTTTTTGTTGGCTGCAAAAATTGTTTTACCTCCGCAAGAGAACAATTATTTGGAGGGCGGTGAACAGACAAACTTTGTTTTTATGTTTTGTTGAAGAACGGAAATATCAGATTTTGGCGTATGTCTTCTCTTTCTGTACGTTACCATTTCCTAGTTTATTTTGGTCAACATAATTATTTTTCATCAATTCCGTCAACAAACTTTTCTGCCTATAGATTTTTTTTCTACTCCCCCTCGTACCATACCCCCCAGATATATAATGGTGCGTCCCTTATTTTACTTAGGGAGTCCGTCAACAGGTGACTGTGAAAGCTATAATCCCTCAAGGTCCTTACATTCAACTAAGATAGTCAGCTAGCAATAATTTTCTAGTGCAGCTTAAAATGAGTTTAAAATGACAAAGTCATTTTGTGGTAGGACAAGAGTCAATTGAATATTAGTTAGTGAGGTAATCATGTTTGTAAATGTTACCCGTGTAATTGTTAATTCAGTAATTACTCATGTTTACATATTACGTGTGCACATGTTGGTTGAGGATAGTATTCCTGTTTTTGCATATATGACCTGTTTACTTGTTGATTCAGTATAGTAATTACTCCTGTTTTTACATGCCAGCCGTTTACGTGTTTTTTGTAGTTATTATCGTTTTACATGTTACCTGTTTAAATGTTCAGTATAGCATTCCTGTTTTAGACTTTACTCTCACTATAAAGAAGACTGGGGGTCTGGAGCGACACCTGACGGATTTCAGGATGAGGTGATGAAAGCAGTGACGAGTTTGGAGGAGTGTATGTCAACCAGGTCACTGAGAAAGTGTCTGTATGACCCATGTGTCAATAGAGTGGGGTCTCAAAGGCGGGTAGGTCACCATAAAATATGTCTGTATGACCCACCAACAGGCGGGTAGGACACCATACAATATGTCTGTATGACCCACCAACAGGCGGGTCACCATACAATATGTCTGTATGACTCACCAACAGGCGGGTAGGTCACCATACAATATGTCTGTACGACCCACCAACAGGCGGGTCACCATACAATATGTCTGTATGACCCACCAACAGGCGGGTCACCATACAATATGTCTGTATGACCCACCAACAGACGGGTCACCATACAATATGTCTGTATGACCCACCAACAGACGGGTCACCATACAATATGTCTGTATGACCCACCAACAGACGGGTCACCATACAATATGTCTGTATGACCCACCAACAGACGGGTCACCATACAATATGTCTGTATGACCCACCAACAGGCGGGTAGCTCACCATACAATATATCTGTATGACCCACCAACAGGCGGGTCACCATACAATATGTCTGTATGACCCACCAACAGACGGGTCACCATACAATATGTCTGTACGACCCACCAACAGACGGGTCACCATACAATATGTCTGTATGACCCACCAACAGACGGGTCACCATACAATATGTCTGTATGACCCACCAACAGACGGGTCACCATACAATATGTCTGTACGACCCACCAACAGACGGGTCACCATACAATATGTCTGTACGACCCACCAACAGGCGGGTCACCATACAATATGTCTGTATGACCTACCAACTGACCGGTAGCTCACCATACAATATGTCTGTATGACCTACCAACAGACGGGTCACCACACAATATGTCTGTATGACCCACCAACAGACGGGTCACCACACAATATGTCTGTATGACCCACCAACAGACGGGTCACCACACAATATGTATGTATGACCCACCAACAGGCGGGTAGGTCACCATACAATATGTCTGTATGACCCACCAACAGACGGGTCACCCTACAATATGTCTGTATGACCCACCAACTGACCGGTAGCTCACCATACAATATGTCTGTATGACCTACCAACAGACGGGTCACCACACAATATGTCTGTATGACCCACCAACAGACGGGTCACCACACAATATGTCTGTATGACCCACCAACAGACGAGTCACCACACAATATGTCTGTATGACCCACCAACAGACGGGTCACCACACAATATGTATGTATGACCCACCAACAGGCGGGTCACCATACAATATGTCTGTATGACCCACCAACAGGCGGGTCACCATACAATATGTCTGTATGACCCACCAACAGGCGGGTCACCATACAATATGTCTGTATGACCCACCAACAGGCGGGTCACCATACAATATGTCTGTATGACCCACCAACAGGCGGGTCACCATACAATATGTCTGTATGACCCACCAACAGACGGGTCACCATACAATATGTCTGTATGACCCAACAACAGGCGGGTCACCATACAATATGTCTGTATGACCCACCAACAGGCGGGTAGGTCACCATACAATATGTCTGTATGACCCACCAACATACTAGTCACCATACAATATGTCTGTATGACCCACCAACAGACGGGTATCCATACAATATGTCTGTATGACCCACCAACAGGCGGGTCACCATACAATATGTCTGTATGACCCACCAACAGGCGGGTAGGACACCATACAATATGTCTGTATGACCCACCAACATACTAGTCACCACACAATATGTCTGTATGACCCACCAACAGACGGGTTACCATACAATATGTCTGTATGACCCACCAACAGACGGGTTACCACACAATATGTCTGTATGACCCACCAACAGACGGGTCACCATACAATATGTCTGTACGACCCACCAACAGACGGGTTACCATACAATATGTCTGTATGACCCACCAACAGGCGGGTTACCATACAATATGTCTGTATGACCCACCAACAGGCGGGTCACCATACAATATGTCTGTATGACCCTCCAACAGACGGGTCACCATACAATATGTATGTATGACCCACCAAAAGACGGTTCACTATACAATATGTCTGTATGACCCACCAACAGACGGGTCACCATACAATGTGTCTGTATGCTCCATTATAAGGCGGGTGGGTCAATCCATAATGTCTGACCCATCAACAGGTGGGTAGGTCAACCCACAATATCTGACCAATCAATTGACCAAGAAATCTTTGCATGGGAGTTTTGATTTCTAGCAAACGATTAAAGGCCATAAAAGTAACTTATAGTATATTCAACGGTGGGAGATTGATCGAAATGATAGTTAGCTTTCGTTGATTACTCGGTCAATTTTCAAGCGATTTTCGCGATTTGTAACCGTTATTATCCACTTATTTGGGAACAGCCCTGAAAATTATGTTCAGTATTTCAAAAGTTAGACCATTGGACATATAACACAATTCTGAGATTAAATCGGAATGGAGTTAATGGGTTTATAGACGGGTGTCATAATTTGAAATTGGCTACATCTCAAATGGCTTAACTTTTGAACTATACAATATTCCAAATGAAAATAGTGATCACAAAATTTCACGAATATCGCTTGAGATTTGCGTACTCAACAATAATCTAACTTTCATTTTTGACAGTCCATCCCAGTTGGACAGACTATAGATAAAGTGATATACAATCTTTTGCGAACCTTTTAAGCAACATCCCTTAATATAAATGGAAATGACAACTTTCTCCATCTTAACTTTTGAAATAACTTGTTTTCATCATTATTCTTCTAGTAGCCTCACCAAGGCTACATTCATTTTAAATACAAACGAGAACCGTCTTTATACGTCAGAATAAACAATCAAGCTTCACTACTTGACACTTTCATCGCGGAGACCGTCTTTATACGTCAGAATAAAAAAACAAGCTTCACTACTTACCACTTTCAGCGCGGGGACCGTCTTTATACGTCAGAATAAACAATCAAGCTTCACTACTTGACACTTTCAACGCGGGGACCGTGTTTATACGTCAGAATAAACAATCAAGCTTCACTACTTGACACTTTCAGCGCGGGGACCGTCTTTATACGTCAGAATAAACAATCAAGCTTCACTACTTGACACTTTCAACGCGGGGACCGTCTTTATACGTCAGAATAAACAATCAAGCTTCACTACTTGACACTTTCAACGCGGGGACCGTGTTTATACGTCAGAATAAACAATCAAGCTTCACTACTTGACACTTTCAGCGCGGGGACCGTCTTTATACGTCAGAATAAACAATCAAGCTTCACTACTTAACACTTTCAACGCGGGGACCGTCTTTATACGTCAGAATAAACAATCAAGCTTCACTACTTAACACTTTCAGCGCGTGGACCGTCTTTATACGTCAGAATAAACAATCAAGCTTCACTACTTAACACTTTTAACGCGGGGACCGTCTTTATACGTCAAAATAAACAATCAAGCTTCACTACTTAACACGGGGACCATCTTTATACGTCAGAATAAACAATCAAGCTTCACTACTTAACACTTTCAGCGCGGGGACCGTCTTTATACGTCAGAATAAACAATCAAGCTTCACTACTTAACACTTTCAACGCGGGGACCGTCTTTATACGTCAGAATAAACAATCAAGCTTCACTACTTAACACTTTCAGCGCGTGGACCGTCTTTATACGTCAGAATAAACAATCAAGCTTCACTACTTAACACGGGGACCATCTTTATACGTCAGAATAAACAATCAAGCTTCACTACTTAACACTTGCAACGCGGGGACCGTCTTTATACGTCAGAATAAACAATCAAGCTTCACTACTTAACACTTTCAACGCGGGGACCGTCGTCAAATTTTGACGTATAAAGACGATCCCCACGCTGAAAGAATTTTAAAATTTCTAATGGCCATAGTCCCATAACATAGGTATTCGAATGAAGCGGGGACAGAGCTAACTAAGACTTTTATGTCATTTTCAAATTGAGAACACCACTTTGGTTTCCATGGTTTATACAAACATATTTCAGCGTTGTGAGGGTCGTATACATCATCATCCAGTATTTGTGTTTACACAAGGCCGCATTGTTATAACCGTGTTCTCTTTATTTTCAGATTAAGCTGAGAGCCAGTATATATTACGTATACATCAGGGACTGGTTGACAGTGTTTGACAGAGATCATGTGTTGATATCTACTCTGGAGGATTATCACACCAGCAGAGTCAATGTGTTTGATAAACTCACTAACTTTATAGGAATAAGTAAGTGGTTTAACACCAGCAGCGTCAAAGTGTTTGATAAACTTACTAACTTTATGGGAATAAGTAAGTGGTTTAACACCAGCAGAGTCAAAGTGTTTGATATACTCACTAACTTAGTACGAATAAGTAAATGGTTTAACACCAGTAGAATCGAAGTGTTTGATAAACTCACTAACTTTATAGAAATAAGTAAGTGGTTTAACACCAGCAGAGTCAAAGTGTTTGATATACTCACTAACTTAGTACGAATAAGTAAATGGTTTAACACCAGTAGAATCGAAGTGTTTGATAAGCTCACTACCTTTATAGGAATAAGTGAGTGGTTTAACACCAGCAGAGTCAAAGTGTTTGATAGGCTCACTAACTTTATAGGAATAAGTCAGGGGTTTAACACTTACAACGCTAAAATATTTTTGTATAAACCATACAGAACATAAGTTTTTTTTTCAATTTGAATTCATCATAAATACCCTAGTTAGCTCTTTCCGCTTCATTTGAATACATAAGTTTTGGGATTAGTCGAGTACATAGTCTCAACGTCGTACTTCTTTTTGTAGCAAATCTCTATAATTAAAACAGTAAATTATTTATAATTGCCGTAGACACACAACCTAAGTATTGAAATCAAGCGGAAAGAGCTAACTGAGACATTTATGATGATTTCAAAACTTTTTTTCTCCATGAAAAAAACCCTTTGGTCCCCAAGGTTTATTTATAAATATTTCAGCCCTTTCAGGTTTAGCAAATGGCTTTAATGATAGCCTACCCTAGAGATTTTATTTGATTTTTCCCTGAAATCTAATGAGTAGAAAAGCGGTATCTGTACCACAATTATTCCCCTTGGATATATAAGGGTGTATCTGCCACTTTGAAAAGTGGCAGATACACCTTTTCATATCAAAGGGGACGAATTAATTAGGATCATGTATCCTCAATTCAGATTTGCGGATGGTGGACATGTATAGTCGGTTTCAATTACCCTTAACGCGCTGAATTATGTTTGTATAAACCATGGAGACCAAAGGGTTTTTTCAATTTGAAATCATCATGAATGTCTTATTTAGCTATTCGGATTCATTCGAATACCTCTGTTATGGGTCTACGATCATTAAAAATATTTTAATTCTTTCAGCGCGGGGACCATCTTCATATACGTCAGAATCTGCCATCTACAGACGTCAGATTCTGACGTATAAAGACGGTCCCCGCGCTGAAAGGGTTAAATAATGATAACTACACTATATACTTTCATGTTTATTTTTCTATACAGTATTACTGCTACAAATGCTTTTCATTTCAGACAAATTTTCTCAAGATATGAGAGTAAATCTGACAAAAGTCGAGCCGAAGAGACCGTCTGGTGGCGACCCCATGCTGCCAGAAACAGAACAATTTCTGACAGATTTCTTTAAACCATTTAACAATGAACTTGTTAATTTGCTGAAGGATTTAGGATATAATCTGAATATCTCTTGCTGGTCCATGGAATAAAATAAGGTGATATGTGGTAAATCAAAAACAGCTGAAAACAATGTTCAGCAGAATAAAATATAAAGATAAAGTGGGGTATATTGCTGTGAGCTTAAGATCTAATATGTATCCATTATATATATGTATAGCTGAAGCTGAAAACACCCTCTATATTACTTCTTTATCTTTTATTTTGTCCAAATTATCCATAAAAAGGTACTCCTTCGACCCAAGTTTATTTTTTTTAATCATGATATGTAAAATTTCAAGTAGAACCCTATGAGCAACCATTAGATTCAAAATATTAAAACGTGGCACATACATGTAGCTATATAACCCTCAGGGCTTCAATGTGGCATAGTTGTAAGATGAAACCAAGGTCATTTCAAAGTGAAATAAGCTGATTTTTTTAATGTATGCATTTTTTGCGAACTTGGGTGACTACCGAGGATTCGCGATATTGCGAACTTGGACAAAGAAGTGTTAAGTCAGAACATTATTAAAAACTAATTGCACATTTTAAAGTACATGTATTGTACTGTGTGCTTCTTGAGAAAGATTATTACAAATGGGAATGATTCAAGTCGCATTCTGGAAATAATGAGCAATATCGCGACAGGACAAACAAAGCAAATGACGGCTGATTATTGGTTATTTTAACCGTCTTGTGTGAAGAATTGGGGGCCTACATGTGGGCCGCTAAGATTGTCCTTAATACTGTGACTTCTCTTGTATTAAAACATTCAGTAAAACGTCATTTGCGGGTTATTTAGAGATGTCGTATTCATTGTATGTATTGATTTACAATCTTAAAAAAACTATAATTTTGTGGTGGTTGTATTTGTGTATCAACTGTATCATTGGAAAAAGAAGTTCGCTTTATCATTGCTTGGACATCTTCATCCACTACAAGCCGCGAATTGCTATCGCAATTCTCGACTTGTTGTGGACGAAGATGATACTGTAGATCTGGTAATATTCACGAGGTTTTAATTTTCGCGAAGAGGACAAATTCGCGAATTCAAGAATCTGGCGGAAATTATTTTTATAATAGCGCTACCAAAGAAAAATGAAAATTCGCGAATTCTAAACTTCGTGAAAAGTCCCAAAATCAGACATTCGCGAAAATTCAAACACGCGAAAATTACCAGATCTACATTAACTGAAACTGGAGATTACGTTATTAACCCTTCTGATGCTAGGCCCATTTATATACGGTTTCAAGCATGTTTTAGATACATATCACCAAATTTGATTAAATAATTGTTGGTAGATGGTCAGTTAATCCAATAATTAAATATTGCAGATGTCTATTTTTCATAAATTTTAATATTTTTCGTCATTTGAAGCTGCAAATTGCGTTAGAAGGAATAAAAAATAGAAACAAGCAATTCAACAGGACAAGGGTTAATTCGGGCTTAAATTAAATAACAATTATGAAGAACAACTTGACACTTGACACTATTATCGTATTTAATTCAGTATAAACATGATAAAAAATAATCATTATTAAATTTTGCTTGTATGTAGACAATAATTGAGGATATTGTTTGGTAACGTTAGAGATTAAAACAAAGAACACATATATTACTAGTTATTTTTGTCACACTGCAGGCCTATACCTTTTTGCTGTTATATATAAGGTGATAAACTAATAATCTAAGTTAAAGTTTCAGATTCTTGATAGATGCCCTGTGAGGTTATTTCTGCTTGATAGTCTTTATCAAACAAATATACATGGCTTCCAAAAATACTGCATTTAATGAATTGTCAATGTGTATGTGTCATAGCGTTATTGAAGACTTATTTTCTATGAGAGTGAAGTTTACTATCGATTTATTTATTGTTGGGATCTCACAATATTTAAAATTAGCATGTTTCCATGAGAAATAAAAATATTAAGTACTGTGTTTACACAATTGTTATTTGTCATTGTGTCTTACAACTCGACCGCTACCATGTATTAACCATCTTACAACCCCCCCCCCCCCCCCCCCCCCCACCCCCAGTCAAGGCTCACTCTCTACTAGCCACATGAGGCAGGAAGGTGGACCCTGATCGTAGAAAATGGTTCTGACCCTCCTAAAACTCCGCTATTTCTAAAGGTTCCGACCCTCCTAAAACTCTGCTATTTCTAAATGGTTGTCCTGAAGTGATTCTAGGTTCAAAAATGTGAGGTTATTGATTGTTCTGAAGTGATTCTAGGTTCATAAATGTGATTTCATTGATTGTCCTGAAGTGGCGCGGGGACCCTAGTGCAGTGGTTAAAGCTATGTGCTTGGAAAGTCGGAGAACGCGGGTTCGAACCCTGCTCTGGCATTCAAGTTTCAAAGAAAACAAAATGTTTCTTCCCCGCTCACCCGTAAAGATTTAATATTGTGGGGAGCCGCCGTGACCGAGTGGTAGGATGCTCGGCCTCAGACCGCCAGGGCTCGAATTTTGAATTCTGTGTCTGGGTGCAGTGTCATCTCATTCATCCCACCATCCTCAAGTGGTTCCCCTGGCCCAGTTTAGCCTACATGTGCACAAAGGTGACTTAAAACCTCATTCATTTTATTTGTGTCCTGAAGTGATTCTAGCTCAATGTGAGGTTATTGGTTGTTCTGAATTGATTCTAGGTTTGCATGGCAGACAAATCACGTCAGACAAAGAAACCGCTGTAAATGGTCACCAATATTAGTTTATTTTGGTTTGTGGTGTTAGTCGGTTATTTTCGTGGTTGTTTTCCATAGGCCTGTATCAGAAATGCATAACAGCAGGCCGGAGCTATACATTTCTTGTTATGCATTTATGCCTGTATGTACCTTAACAGTTATGGTTTTTGTATATGCCTATGTGTCACACCACTGGACACTTAATAGCGCTGCCTGTGAGAAGTTGTTGTTGCTATAATTGCTGCTGCTCAGCCTGGCACCAAGTAGAATGAATAATGATATAAAAATCGCTGCCAGTCATTTCAACACGCTCCCCTAGAAAACAGTCTCAGTATTTTCTCTAACCTACAACAAAATCACGCCAATTCAAGTTTATTTCACTCAAGAATAATTTTTACTTATAAAAACATTATGAAAACCCCGACCAGTGCTGCTGATCGACAAGTCTGAAATGCCATCAGCTTTTGATAAATAACACTTAATCTTTTCAGTGCGGGGACCGGTTTTAGGCCCTACACGTCTGAATCGCCGTAGACGCCAAATTCTGACGTCTAAAGACGGTCCGCGCTGAAAGAATTAAAGAAGGGAAAGAGCTAATAAAGACTCTATGATAATTTCAAATTAAAAAACCCCTGATAGGTAGCCTTCACTCTTCAGTGCCATAAGTTAGAATTATCTTTGGCGATTTATATGCGCTCGCATTAAGAGAGCATAGTAGGCCCCTAATGGAGATGTATACCCAAATTTAAAAAACCGTGAAAATACGTTTTTTAGGGCATATATACTACCAGAGATTAATAATCTGGCTATGAAGTGTGAACATAGATCTCGCATCGAAGATTCCACCTTAAAAATGTTATGCCACAAATCACATAGGTCAACTGTATTTTTAATAATTTCGCTAACTGGAAACATTCATAGCAGAGTCTGACGTCCAAAGACGTCAAATTCTGACGTATAAAGACGATCTCCGCGCTGAAAGGGTTAATCAGTTAAATTAAACAGTTTTAATTTAAACAGTTTAAACAGCTATATATCTCTCATCCATGTCTATTTTTTCAAATATAGTAACAAATCAATCAGAACATTTCGTTTTTTAGTAAAGATCACATTTTTAGTCACCATATGCAAATATCGGTTTAAATGCATACATAAATTGTCCAACTTGAGTCTGGATTTTCATTACTTCTGAATTATGCCTCGGTTTACAATTTGAGATAAAGCTGAAAGGGTTAAAAATACAATAACGGCTAGAGCTGAAAGGGTTAAATATACAATCACGGCTAGAGGTGGAAGGGTTAAAAATACAATTACGGCTGGAGCTGAAAGGGTTAAAAATACAATCACGGCTGGAGCTGAAAGGGTTAAAAATACAATTACGGCTAGAGCCGAAAGGGTTTAAAATATATTCACGGCTAAAGATGAAAGGGTTAAAAATACAATAACGGCTAGCGCTGAAAGGGTTAAAAATACAATTACGGCTAAAGCTGAAAGGGTTAAAAATACAATAACGGCTAGCGCTGAAAGGGTTAAAAATACAATTACTGCTAGAGCTGAAAGGGTTAAAATACAATAACGGCTATAGCTGAAAGGGTTAAAAATACAATTACAGCTAGAGCTGAAAGGGTTAAAAATATAATCACGGCTAAAGCTGAAAGGGTTAAAAATACAATAACGGCTAGAGCTGAAAGGGTTAAAAATATAATCACGGCTAAAGCTGAAAGGGTTAAAAATACAATTACGGCTGGAGCTGAAAGGGTTAAAAATACAATTACGGCTAGAGCTGAAAGGGTTAAAAATATAATCACGGCTAAAGCTGAAAGGGTTAAAAATACAATTACGGCTAGAGCTGAAAGGGTTAAAAATACAATTACGGCTAGAACTGAAAGGGTTAAAAATACAATTACGGCTAGAGCTGAAAGAGTTAAAAATCCAATTACGGCTAGCGCTGAAAGGGTTAAAAATACAATTAACGGCTAGAGTGAAAGGGTTAAAAATACAATAACGGCTAGAGCTGAAAGGGTTAAAAATATAATCACGGCTAAAGCTGAAAGAGTTAAAAATACAATTACGGCTAAAGCTGAATGGGTTAAAAATACAATAACGGCTAGAACTGAAAGGGTTAAAAAATACAATTAACGGCTAGCGCTGAAAGGGTTAAAAATACAATAACGGCTAGAACTGAAAGGGTTAAAAATACGATTACGGCTAGGGCTGAAAGAGTTAAAATTACAATTACGGCTAGAGCTGGAAGGGTTAAAAATACAATAACGGCTAGAGCTGAAAGGGTTAAAAATACAATAACGGCTAGAGCTGAGAGGGTTAAAAATACGATTACGGCTAGAGCTGGAAGGGTTAAAAATACAATAACGGCTAGAGCTGAAAGGGTTAAAAATACAATTACGGCTAAAGCTGAAAGGGTTAAAAATACAATAACGGCTAGAACTGAAAGGGTTAAAAAATACAATTAACGGCTAGCGCTGAAAGGGTTAAAAATACAATAACGGCTAGAACTGAAAGGGTTAAAAATACGATTACGGCTAGAGCTGAAAGGGTTAAAAATACGATTACGGCTGGAGCTGAAAGAGTTAAAAATACAATTACGGCTAGAGCTGAAAGGGTTAAAAATACAATAACGGCTAGAGCTGAGAGGGTTAAAAATACGATTACGGCTAGAGCTGGAAGGGTTAAAAATACAATAACGGCTAGAGCTGAAAGGGTTAAAAATACAATTACGGCTAAAGCTGAAAGGGTTAAAAATACAATAACGGCTAGAACTGAAAGGGTTAAAAAATACAATTAACGGCTAGCGCTGAAAGGGTTAAAAATACGATTACGGCTGGAGCTGAAAGAGTTAAAAATACAATTACGGCTAGAGCTGGAAGGGTTAAAAATACAATAACGGCTAGAGCTGAAAGGGTTAAAAATACAATAACGGCTAGAGCTGAGAGGGTTAAAAATACAATTACGGCTAGAGCTGAAAGGGTTAAAAATACAATTACGGCTAGAACTGAAAGGGTTAAAAATACAATTACGGCTAGAGCTGAAAGAGTTAAAAATCCAATAACGCCTAGCGCTGAAAGGGTTAAAAATACAATTAACGGCTAGAGTGAAAGGGTTAAAAATACAATAACGGCTAGAGCTGAAAGGGTTAAAAATACAATTACGGCTAGAGCTGAAAGGGTTAAAAATACAATTACGGCTAGCACTGAAAGGGTTAAAAATATAATTACGGCTAGCGCTGAAAGGGTCAAAACTAAAATATCCAGCAGTGAAAAGGTTAAATCCATAATATATATTCACTAGAATGATTCATCCAAAATAACACTTTCATTTATTTGGAATCCGTGAAATAGTAACAACAATGATTATTATGGTCTCTTCACACAAATTCATTCGCGTATATCATTATAAAGTTTAAGAATAAGAAAAATAGTCTCTTTTTAAAAATTGTGTCTCTTTGCAGCAGCTGCTGTGGTGAATATTACGGATAAATCATTTTGATACCAATTTAAATTGATTCGATGATGTTTTGTTGTAGCAAAAGCATCGAAATTAAAAAAGATAGATTGTTTTCATATCAGACGATTATCTTGAATTGTCAAGCTTCTGAGCTCGGATTTTACAACTTTTAGATGATGTAGAAATGTTGAGCTCTTACCGTGGTATATCGTACTCTCTTATATCTGTATATTTTCGTCTCATATTATCGCATCGTTTTATATCTTATCATAGCTATCGTCTCGTATCACAAGATATTACATTGCATTGTACTGTATTATTATATCCTATCGTATCGTATTATATCTTTATATCGTATCATATGCTATCGTATCGTAGGCCATCGCATCTTAGGCTATCGTATCACAGGCTATCATAACATCATTTCGTATAATTATAAAAATAGCTATTTTCGCTCGTCTTATACCGATGTATATTCTACATAATGCTGTTTTGTGCATTTTATTTTATATCTTCTACCATATTATCAGATTAAGTCTAATATAAACGAGGTTATTATCTGTTATAAGCGGGATTCCCAGGTGATGTGACAAAGAACAAAACAATGAATAATAAGTCACTCACTTATTACGGCTCTATCGGTAGAAACTGCTTTTTGTGTCGCTTGATTGACATAAAGCCTTCATTTGTTTTCCGCCATGAGAGACACGAGTTTTATTTCCACAAACGACATTGGTGAATGCGTTGTTTTCCCTTGAAAAATTATCGCTTATTACGCTTGTCACACTGGCTGAAAAGGATCTTTTTTGTAAAAAAAGTCATAACGCGTTATGACTCAATCAGTGAAAGCGCAGTGTGTGCTGAAGTAGCTCCCATCACTGTCGTCATCCTATCAGTGATAGGGTTGAGACAAGGTTCTCCAACATCATGTTTTCTCTTCACGTTATTCACAAACAAGTTAATACGCTTGCTAAAAAGTGTATGTCCACCAGATGGCTTTTTATCCCCCGC
Organism: Flabesymbios commensalis; assembly: GCA_964017125.1. Lineage (NCBI taxonomy): Eukaryota > Metazoa > Annelida > Polychaeta > Terebellida > Flabelligeridae > Flabesymbios > Flabesymbios commensalis. The sequence goes on from OZ024915.1 coordinate 71,478,372, forward strand.
CTGTAGGGGAAGGCGAATTTTAGTCGCGCCAGGATTCTGTCTGGCGTCCGGCGTCCGGCGTCTGGCGTCAAGTTTTCTTGTGGGTGCAAAAACTCGAAAACAACTGGTTATTTTTTTTGCAATTTTAACATCACATTCCTAGCAACATAGGGATGTGCAAATGATTTTTTAGAGATGCTACCAAAATTCAAAATGGTCGCCAAAGGTCAACTCTAAAAATTTTGTGGGCGCAAAAACTCTAAAACTTAAAGTCAGAAAATATTCAATTTTTACTATCACATTCCCCACGATATGGAAATCTACAGGCGACTTTTTAAAGGTTTTACTGAAATTCAATTTTTTTGTGGGCACAAAAACTGGAAAATTGAAATCAGTAATAATTCACATTGTACAATCACATTACCCACCATCTGGAAATGTGCATGTGATTTTACTGAAATTTAAAATGGCCACCACAAATCGACTTTTAAAATATTTGTGACCGCAGAAAGTCTAACCTAATTTATGACAGGGGATGATATAGGACTTCAGTCCGCTTGTTAGGATGGATCCATGTTTTGCTCATGATGGACGACACTGTTATTATGGCTTCAACACGTGATAAGTGTACAAGAAGGGATCGTGCTTGATTACTGTGAGTCCCACGGTATGTTCCTGAACGCGCATGAGATCCAGTTCAAGGTGATAAACGGGTCAAGTGAGGACCGAATTTAGATGGAGCTAGCACATCCCTCAGGTAATGACATTGTTATCAAACATTTTCACTGCAGATGGCAGTATGGATACAGTCTTAACAGAGCATGTGAAAGATAAATCAAAACATTTGTTGAAGCTAATTGCCTTTTTTCAGAATAATAAAGATTTCCCATTTTATGTTAAAAGAAAAATATTAGAAGCTGTTTTCCTCCCAACTCTTTTGTATGGCTGTGAGAGTCAGCTTACAGATAATGTGAGTAAGGTAGAATCAGTGTATATGACAGCAGTGAAGGCACTTTTGGGGGTTCGTGTAACTACTTGCAGTGACATTTGCCTAGTGGAATTGGGTCGTCAACCCGTCGCAGCAATAATCAAAGATAAACAGACGCGATTCTCTCAAACTATGCTTCGTGCTAGATCCACAATGACAGATGACCCATTTATGTACTGTTTAAATTTAACCTTACATAGCAGAAACAAAACAGCTCGTTACATAACAAGTGTGCTGGATTATCAAGGTGATGTACTAACTTTGGCGCTGGACAGGGTAAGACACAATGTGCTGACCTCTACTTCATCCAAAAGACAGGCTTATGTGCTCATAAACCCATCTTTGTCTGTGCACAACGTCTACACAAACATGTGTACAAAGTGTACAAGTACCAGAACACCAGAGACTAGCTTTTTCAAGACTGCGCGTAATATTAATAGGACAAGTAACTTATGTCGAAGTTCCTATCTTATTTCAATTACCGTCTGGGTACATACATAACTCAACATTGACTCCATGAATGATGTTCTTGATGCTGTTTTAATCATAAATCATACCATCGTGCACTGGCTCAGATGGATGATGATGGAATGTTGAACGGGGCGGCTTGGCCTCGTGGCTAGAGCTGCGAGGAGCAGAGGGACAACAGGTCGGCTCTGCTCCCCGAGTAGATCGCAAGTGAGTGAGTGAGTGTGCTTGGCTGAGTGGCTTAGCACCGGCAGCATCCGCTGGGGGGATGCAAATCCTAGCGAACGCCGCCAAAACCGATGCTTGTCCCCACATTTCCACCGGGCTAAGTGATAATGTATGAACCTAGCTAACTTGTGGGTAAAGCGGAGATTTCGTCGGGCCCATCCGAGCAGTGCACCATAAACAACATTATTACAAAAGTAGCTGAATGCAAAAAATACAGGGTGGGTGGGTGGCAAAACATCACGTGCACAGCATGAACAAAATTTAAAGTTTGTTTTCATCCTCCTTACACCAGTGTTCAGAAATTATTATGTTCAGCAATTATTAATTATATCGTTTACATAATATGCTTTGCAAATTACTTATGTAAATTACATTAAAGAAGGGTACATTGCATGTAATACAATATGGTAGTAGTGCGATGTGTGTGACTGGTCCCGCAGGTTTGGCGGTGATATGGCGAGAACCAGTCGCTCGAATAGAGCAGGTGTTTGGATATGTCGTCCAACAAATGCTAAAATATGATAACGATGTAAAGCTGCAGTGCGTGATCGTTAAAAATCAGTATATGTAATACTGTAGCGAACGTCGTTCATGTGGTTGCTTTGTGAAAACAATATGCTTGAATGAAGCTGCGATTACCTTTCAACGTCTGACGTCGTTTTGTTTATCGATAGCTTTATAATGCAATTTGAACCCAAAGCCCCGTTATCGCGAGGATTAAAAATTGCTAGTGATCGTGCTCAGGCAGTGCCTTTAATGTGAGCGATCACAGCTGGCGTCATACCATGTAATCAGCCGTAGAAAGGGTTGCATTATAAGCTAAGTGTGGGGTACCTGTTTCGGCTCGCTGGTTGACGGTGACCGCAGTACATCTACCGTAACCGTGCCTTACTAAAAGATTTGAAGTGAATATAATTGCGATAATGTTTGAACATGTTTCGGGGTGAAGTGTAACATGGAACGCGTTGTCCCATGAAGTGTCACGTGAATGACATAACTGGCTAAATGATCGGCGCGCTGTGCACAAGTGTCGCCCACTTGCGGTGGCTAAACAGTTATATTATTAAAAGTACACACGCAAATGTCTGGGTCGTCTCCGAGCATGCGGGGAAAAGACAGACACATGCGTATATCGGAAAAGTCGGCAGAAATTTGAATCACAGGAAATCATTAAACCTGAAATTCATTTCTAAAAAAAACACCAATATCGGGTTGTAGTTGGTTACCATTAATATTGACAAAAATATGCAGGATGATTATGTATTAGAGTTCGTTAAGCCTAGTAGGCTACTGTATAACTGTGCAGGCAGGTACTATTTGAAAAACTTCTTTAATCTGAAATGTCTGTGAAAATTATTAATAAAATGCTAGTTGACGAAAGTTCTGATGAAATTAATTAGGCTGGTGCTGATTCTTTGAAGCTCGAATGTCATTATTGAAGGCTGTAGTCTATTGAAGTCTGTGTTGCAAAAATCTGTAAATCACTGATTAGGTAGGTAGGGAAAAGTTGATGATGATAAGCAGGGGATCCCCCGTGGTTATAACAGTTGACTACAGGCAAGTTGGCCTTGGAGGCGGTTGCTGTAGTAACCATACACTGCGTGTAGACATACTGTACGCTGTAGTGACGGCTGTACGGTACTCTGTGAGTTGAGAGGTGTGCTGTGTAGACCACATGTTTCTGCATGCCTGTATGCGTGAGCGGCATACGACCATAATTCGTGCAGATACAGCATGCCATCTGTCCACAGAAATCAGAATACTCGATACAAGCCCGTCAGAATCTGACAGTCTGTCAAAAGCGTTTGACGTAAAAATAGTTTATATTTGACATTATAATTCAGTAAAACAACCAAATTGCGGCCTATGTGGCTAAATATGCATATTTGAGCGGGTTTGATGCGGCCTACATTATTATCATGCCTGGTAATTAAAGTTCACACAATCTAGTCTACTGAGGCGTCGCCATTATTTATTGAATGTTGTAGTGATGCCTCTCTCACCATCTCAGCCACCCAGCCACAATGTGGCTGCTATGGCCTGCCGCCGCGTTTAATCCGATCCGAAAAACCAGTGCACAGCAAAAAAGTTCTTGAAATATGATGAAGTTGATGAAGTAGGAAGCACTTGAAGTAGGTTCGTTAAACTAGGGTCTGGTTGTAGACTGCTGGGATGCTGAGTAGTTTAAAATATAAGTTCAGTTGAGTAATTTCTCTGCAGTGCAGGAAACGTGCTACAGTGTAGGCTATTACATTAAACTATTAGTCATATGTATACAAATACATTGAAATTGTGATAATTGTAGGTTCGGTTCAGAAACTGTCTGCTGCTGTATCAATCGCGCTGATGCATTAAATTATTGCACAAGAAATACATTGAAATTGTGATGATTGTAGGTCGTGAACTGTATGCAAAAAATGCCAGAATAAATGCTAAATTGCTATTTTAAGCTATAGGGTAATAATATTTGGTAATTCGACATGTGTAGAAAAAAAAATTCAACACAAGTCGAAAAACAATGTATCAAAGTAGTTGCCGTAGTTCAACTGTCAAGTCTCAATTAAATCCTGCCCATCCTGAGAAAATTTCGTTCTCGTAAAAATAGGCTGAGTGCGAATGTGTTATACGTGTACAATTCGACTTAATTTATCATTTGTTGAAATTTTTGACTGACAGATGTCTATAAATACTGCTTATATAAATCTATTGATGAATATTTGCCATAATGAACATTCCTTTTTTTTTAAATGTTCACAATGAGAATTATTCTTATCAACGTTCAAATCGATTCTCGCTTTGATTTGTATCGGTGCGTGTAGACTAGTGCCCATCAATGTAGACTGTACGGTTGTGTGATGTGTGGGTTGTATGCATAGCGGCACACTGTCGGGTGGTGTGTGCCTCGGCTACCGTGCGCTGTGCACGTTGTGTGCGTATGATCGGTTGGCATGCCGCATCAGCTCATGACTCATTAACATATTTAGCAGCTAAGTGACTGTCTTGAAAAGTAGACTACCAAATTTTCATTCACAAGATATCACACTATGTGTGACCTGATTTGCAATATTCAGTAACACATATCAAAATAAAATCAGTCTCTCTTACCTGACTGAGAAAGATATTTTGGAAAAAAATATTCTTGACTAAACTTTATTTCCAGACGCTGTGCAGGCCTATGTGGCCTGGACATGTGAGCGGCATTTGCTGTGTGCGCCGCTGATTCAAGATGGCTGCCTAATTCATGCCGATCTGAGCCGATAGGGTGACGCTGCAATGCATGACGGGTAGAAGGGAACACGTGAGGCTATGCGACAGCCAATTGAACTAAGATTAGGGTGACCGGCTGCCAAGATGGCGGCCTCTTACCAATTCACATTAAAATAATTCTGCCGCCACTGAAATAAAAATGATGATTACAGTCATAAAATGTCGACCCACAGTCCTAACAATGAATGATGTATTTATAGACCAAATAAGACCTTTTATTCGCATATATTTCAGGCGAACAGTTTCAAGTGGCTCTAATCCTATTTAAAAGCTGTCTGAGTCGAGGCATAATTTCGATCCGTAAAAATATTTTGCGTAAGCACAAAAAATATGGCAGGTATTCTCATGAAAACCGCCTCACCCAAATGAGGTGTTAAAACGGTTTAAAAAACAAAAAATTCAAAATATTATTCTCTTAGTCGCCGGCAGTGGCGAAATTGAGAAAATAACATTGAAATCCGTTATAATTTATAAAAGTAGACTATTCCGTCTAACATGAATTTGTCTAGGCTGGATTTCTGCAAAATCAGCCATCTTGAAAATAGTCGAAGCCATATGGGTTTCCAGAAAAATCTATCGATTTTTTCGCTTTTTTAACCAAAACGCGAAAACATCTGTTCAGATAACCTTTCTAACTAACCTCACTGGCATATTATTATTATTGACCTACAATCACCATGTACCTTGCAAAAAATGTTTTTTTGAAAAAATCCCCTAATTTTAAAACTATCCTTGCTGGCTCAAAACCAGTGGTTTTGCACTGTCGTTTGGTTGCTTCGAAGTGTAGATCTGACTGTAGAAGGTGCGTGGTCGTTTCGACGTCTGGGGTCACCAATAATAGGACAAGTAACGTATGTCGAAGTTCCTATCTTATTTCAATTCCCGTCTGGGCGACGGTACATAAATAACTCGACATTGACTCCATGAATGATGTTCTTGATGTTTTATTAATCATAAATCATAACGCCGTGCATAGGCTTAGATGGATGATGATGAAATGTTGAACGCGGCAGCTTGGCCTCGTGGTTAGTGCTGCGGGGAGCAGAGGGACAACAGGTCAGCTCTGCTCCCTGAGTGAATCGCAAGTGAGTAAGTGAGTGTACTTGGCCGCGTGGCTTAGCAACGGCGGCATCCGCTAGGGGGAGGCTTCTCGTCAGATGCGAATCCTAGCGAACGCCGTCGAAACCGATGCTTGTCCCCACAATATCGCATAATCTGTGGATTGAGAGGGGTAGGTGGGCTCGTATAACCCATGAAAACTGGCTTTGCCACTGTGGTCTCATGCAAACTGAGCAGCACATAATAGAGAACTGCAACCTACTTAGTAACATCAGAGAGTGCTACCCTGGGATGACATTTATTATTGACATTTTGTTAAATACGGCAGAACCCGGTTACAGTTCTAAAATTTAATATAATTTTATAACACTATGTGCCACACGTCTTCAGCAACAAAGCATTTCTCGGACCACCGTTAACACACATGTACTTACTTTGGTCAATAAAACTATCTATCTATCTATCTATGTGTAGAGGAGATGACACAATCACAGACCCTTTAAGCTCTATCGTCACTTCCATATGTAGAGGAGATAACACGATCACTGACCCTTTCAGCTCTATCGTCATATTTATGTGGGGAGGAGACGACAAAATCACTGACCCTTTAAGCTCTATCGTCACATTTATTCACCACAGGCTATATTTTGAATGAAATGTCTTGACAATAATTATACAATCCATGAGAATGAAGCCATTCTGAGTTTATATCCACATGTAGTCACCATAGGCCATATAATTATACAATCCATGAGAATGAAGCTGTTCAGAGTTTTCTTTTGGGATATTATGCTTTTGTACTTCATACAACAAGGTCATTATATAATACCCATGTGACGTGAGCATTGTGGCAGCCATTTTTATCTCAAGGTGAATATAAATAAATGATGAAAAATATGTAAATACAAATATGAGTAAATACAAATATGTTACAAGAGTCAAACAACAATAACAGCAACTATTAATGAATTACACGGAATGTCAGACAAAACAGTATCAAGAAGTATTGTAAAAACTCCGTGATTGTTGTTGAGAGGAACTCAAACAGATCCGCGAATAAATCTGACAACGACTAATAATTCACTGGAGGAGATGAGATGATGTGAGATGATGTGAGATGAGATGATGTGAGATAAGATGATGTGAAATGAGATGAGATGAGATGATGTGAGATGAGATGATGTGAGATGAGATGATGTGAGATGAGATGATGTGAGATGGGATGATGTGAGATGAGATGATGTGAGATGAGATGATGTGAGATGAGATGATGTGAGATGAGATGATGTGAGATGATGTGCGATGAGATTATATGAGATGATGTGAGATGAGATGATGTGAGATGAGATGATGTGACTGCTATGTGTCATATACACAGTGCGAAGGCAAACAGCAGTAAATGGCTACTTTGCAAGTCACCAGTTACTGCTGCTTGTCATCACTATGACAGTGTAGAACAGCTACTAATAGGCCTACGACCACCCTTACAACGCAAAAATATTTTTGTATCAACCATCAATTGGAAATCATCATAAATGTCTTAGTTAGCTCTTCCCGCTTCATTTGAATACCTATGTTATGGGTCTACGACCATTACATTTTTTCATTCTTTCAGTGTCTTCTAAAAATGTGTTTTTTTTGTGTCCCAGGTTTTGCAGAAAAATAGTATCTGCACAATGTCCATTCAATGAATATATTTTAGCTTCAATTAAAGCTAGAGTTGTCGACGCCATTACCAGCATTTATCAGAGAACTCCTTATTACATGGCTCATGAATGATACTTAGCTTTTTCAGCGACGGGACCGTCTATAGACGTCTGAATCGGACGTCTTTAGACGTCAGATCCAGACGTTTAACGTCGATCCCCGCAATAAAAGGGTTACTATCCAGATCAGTCAGCTGCGTCACGGAGGTACTGTTAAATGAAGTTGATGACCTAATTAGCGTCAAAGGGTCATATTTTCTGGACCAGATAAGGTGACATTTCCCGTCATAGGCTCCCTATACCCCGGATAAGAGATGAAATGCGATGCTTTTAACCTTCTATAGCAAATACTTTCCGACACGCTTTTAAATATTTCCGACACGCTTCACATTGGGCTACACTAAGAGATGAGGTGTGATGTTTGTAACCTGTTTGTAGCAAATAAAACAATATATTATCTTTCGTAAATTTAATTTCGAATATATGGTATCCTTTAAAACTCTTAAGATTGTATACATTTTGGTGCAATTCATAACTTTACTTAATTATATAAACATGGTGCTTTGTTACGAAAAACACAACACATTCTCTTTAAACGGTAAGCCGCGCGACCAATATTTCCATCGAGACCAATCACAATAGGTGAAATAAATCACGAAACAAAATTTTCTGTGTTTATCACTATTAACATGATTTGTATCAATGTATCTCTGTGTTATATATGTTTATAATAATCATTAGTTTAGGAATACAAAATTTAGGAGTAGGCTATCAACATTTAAGCGGATGTGTTTCCTCTTAATAAATATTAGAATATCACATTCGATAATTGGATCAAATCCTGTCTATTCCCCTGCTAATGATACGTCTTTGAGATTTTCACTTCCAATGAGACGTTCAGATTTTTGTCTGCAGAGAACATTAATTCCTGTGTATAATTTAACATCTGACTGAATGTTATCCATGTCATCCATAAGAGGCGAACCATTAGTTACTACATTCACTACATGCACTACAAATACAAGCTGGATCATTTGTACAACCCTAGTCACTACACACACTGCGCATACGAGGTGGACCATTTGTACAACCCTAGTCACTACACACACTGCGCATACGAGGTGGACCATTTGTACAACCCTAGTCACTACACACACTGCGCATACGAGGTGGACCATTTGTACAACCCTAGTCACTACATGCACTACACATACGAGGTGGACCATTTGTACAACCCTAGTCACTACATACACTACACATACGAGGTGGACCATTTGTACAACCCTAGTCACTACATGCACTACACATACGAGTTGGACCATTTGTAAAACCCCAGTTACTTTATACACTACACATACGAGATGGACCATTTGTACAACCCTGGTCACTACATACACTACACATACAAGATGGACCATTTGTACAGCCCTAGTCACTACAGACACTACACATACGAGATGGACCATTTGTACAACCCTAGTAACTACATGCACTACACATACGAGATGGACCATTTGTGCAACCCTAGTCACAACATACACTACATATACGAGATGGACCATTTGTTTTGTCAGATTAGAGTTGGGAGTGTTATATCCTTTTAAGTAACAGACAATGTTGGTTTAATTTTGGGCCAGCCTTGCCAGCAGCACAATGGTTAAATTATAGCCCTAGCAACACAAGGGTTAAATTATAGACCTATCAGGACAGGGGTTAAATTATAGCCCTAGCAGGACAAGGGTTAAATTATAGCCCTAGCAGGACAAGGGTTAAATTATTACCCTAGTAGGACAACGGTTAAATTATAGCCCTAGCAGGACGAGGGTTAAATTATAGCCCTAGCAGGACAGGGGTTAAATTATAGCCCTAGCAGGACAAGGGTTAAATTATAGACCTAGCAGGACAAGGGTTAAATTATAGCCCTAGCTGGACAAGGGGTAAATTATAGCCCTAGCTAGACAAGGGTTAAATTATAGCCCTAGCAGGACAAGGGTTAAATTATTACCCTAGTAGGACAAAGGTTAGATTATAGCCCTAGCAGGATAAGGGTTAAATTATAGCCCTAACAGGACAGTGGTTAAATTATAGCCCTAGCAGCACAAGGGTTAAATTATTACCCTAGTAGGACAAAGGTTAGATTATAGCCCTAGCAGGACAAGGGTTAAATTATAGCCCTAGCAGGACAAGGGTTAAATTATAGCCCCAGCAGCACGAGGGTTAAGTTATAGCTCTTGTAGCACAAGGGTTAAATTATAGCCCTAGCAGCACAAGGGGTAAATTCTAGCCCTAGCAGGACAAGGGTTGAATTATAGCCCTAGCAAGACAAGGGTTAAATTATAGCCCTATCAGGACAGGGGTTAAATTATAGCCCTAGTAGGACAAGGTTTAAATTATAGCCCTAGCAGGACAGGGGTCAAATTATAGCCCTAGCAGCACAAGGGTTAAATTATAGCTCTAGCAGAACAAGGGTTAAATTCATCCTGCAATTGTTTTTGTTTTGTCAGATTAGAGTTGGGAGTGTTATATCCTTCTAAGTAACAGACAATGTTGGTTTAATTTTGGGCCAGCGTCGCAGACCATGGCCCAGCATTAAACATTCATTTGAGTTGCAAACTATGTGGGTTTCGTGATGGGCCAGCGTTGTAGACGGTGAACCAACATTACACGGTCATTGTGCATAGCCATGTGACTAATCAACAAATGAAGCTAAAACACAACCAGTTACCAGGTTTATTGTGATTGGATTAATTGTCAACACTGTATTTCTGGAATAAAGACAGACACTTTTTGTAGATTAGATGCGAGGGGGCGGGGTGCACTAAATGAGAAAATCTTAACACTAATTAGTTATCTGTGTTGTCATAAAACTTCATTGGGGAATTCCCAGTAATTAATAAATTGAAGTTCGCAAGCAATATCTAAAGATAAGGATAATCTAAATGTATAAAAAAACGTTTCAAAAGCGATTTTGTGGCATCATAAAACATTTTTTTCTAGACCATATTAAAATTAGGTTTCATAGCATTTGTATGCGATTTGTTTTCAAAATGTTTTGTGTTACTTACTTACTGTAACGTACATTAGTTCGCTTTGTTTCGTAATCGTGTGTTACAGTATAGGCTACTCAATGAATGTGTCTTTACGTTCAGATATCTAATGTGTCGCTAAAAGATATAGTACATGTATGTTACATGTACTATAATAGATATGTACATTGTACAAATCCATGTGAGAACCAGCTACCACATTTATTGTGATTGATCTACATGTCAACACTGAATTTGCAGATTAGAAGCGAGAAAGACATTCTAAGGGAAATCTATGGACTAATTAGTTATTGGTGTCGGCATCAGCCTTCCTGGAGGAATGTGTTCTTTATGCTGATATGTTCAGTAATTAATTAATTGAAGTTCCGAGACAACTAACTTTAGCTGACTGTGAAGCCATTTATCAAAACTTAACTTTTTGAAACGTAACTTGCTGAGTTGTTATAGATTTTGACATACATTTGCTGGAAATTTGTTTTCATAATAATTTAATTATCTTTGACCAGGATATTTATTACAGGGATAGATTCGGGGTGTTCACCTGGCAAATCGATGCTGATTAATTATTGATTTTATGCCCATATAACCCAATGTAGGGGGTCCTCTCCATTGGGAGACGTATCATTTCTTCCCTGCCCACTCGGAAATTATGGCGGCCGGTATTGTCACATCATGTGGCCATGGTGTTAAGCTACCAATCAACAGGCGTCATTCAGTTGTGGGATCGAGGAACCCACCTGGACAAGATATATTCATTCATCCAGTCAACTGACGACACTTGGGCCAGTCATTCACTCATCCAGTCAACTGTCGACACTTTGGCCAGTCATTCATTCATCCAGTCAACTGACGACACTTTGGCCAGTCATTCACTCATCCAGTCAACTGACGACACTTGGGCCAGTCATTCACTCATCCAGTCAACTGTCGACACTTTGGCCAGTCATTCATTCATGCAGTGAACTGACGACACTTTGGCCAGGCATTCATCCAGTCAACTGACGACACTTGTGCCATCCATCCATCCATCCATCCATCCATCCATCCATCCATCCATCCATCCATCCATCCATCCATCCATCCATCCATCCATCCATCCATCCATCCATCCATCCATCCATCCATCCATCCATCCATTCATTCATCATCCATCCATCCATCCATCCATCCATCCATCCATCCATCCATCCGATCAACTGACAAAACTTGTGCCAGTCATTCATTCATCCAGTCAACTGACGACACTTGGGCCAATCATTCATTCATCCAGTCAACTGACGACACTTGGACCAGTCATTCATTCATCCAATCAACTGACGACACTAGTGTCATTCATTAATTCATCCAGTTAACTGACTCCACTTGGGCCAGTCATTATTCATTCAACTGACGACATTTTAATGTCATCCACCAAAAAAGTATTCAGGAATACCCATATTTAATGTTTAAAATGGATGATAACCCCTACAATTCCGTCCCCCCTAATGATAAAAATCACAATTTTGGTCCCAGTCTATAACCCTTTCATCGCGGGTACCATCTTTAGAGCCTACGTCACAATCTGACGTCAATAGACGACAGATTCTGACGTATAAAGACGGTACCCGCACTGAAAGAATTAATATATTAAAGGGACTGGCCCAGGCTAAAATCATAAAAAAATCGGTGATTTTATTTCGGGTTCTCAATATGACCATATGATGTAAACATGTACATAGACTAGAACTGCAAATTTTGATAATTTTTGTGCTGCGCATTCACCAGTTAGGCTAGATATAGAGACGAAATTCCCGCATTTCCTATTTTTGACATGGTTGTCAATAATGTAATGTCTAGCAACAATAACAGCCACTATTAATGAATTACACGTGATGTTAAAATCAGACAAAGCGCTACAAAGGAGCATTTTGAAAGTAGTCTGTGGGAAAAGTCATAACCGGATGTGCGCCTCAGCAAATCCAGCAAACACGAGACATTGACATTGTTGGTTTTTTTTGTTGGGCCAGCGTCATAGACAGTTGGCCAGCATTAACAGAAAAATAGTATTATCTGTACAATGTCCATTGAATGGATATAATTTATCTTCAATTGAAGATAGAGTTGTCGATGCCGTTACCAGCTTTGATCAGAGAGCTCATTATTACATGGATCTTTCAGCGACGGGACCGTCTATATCTGACGTCGCGAAGTACGTCGCGAAGGTACAGCATTTGAAATCACGTTGATGACCTAATCAGCGTCAGAGTGTCATATTTTCTGGACCAGATCAGGTGACATTTCCCCTTATAGGCTCCCAGATAAAGAGATGAGATGTGATGTTTGTAACCTGTTTATAGCAAATAAAAAGACATTTTATCTGTCGTACATTTTATTTCAAATATATGTAATCTTTAAAACTCTTAAGATTGTATATATTTTGGTGCAATTGATAACTTTAGCCTAAATATATAAGCATGGTGTTTTGCTACGAAAAGCACACCACGTTTTCTTCAAACAGTTAGCCCGCGCGACCTCTATTTCCATCAAGACTAATCACAATAAGTGAAATAAACTATCAAACAAAATTGTCTGTGTTTATCACTATTAACATGATTAATATCTATTGCTCTGCTAATCATTAATGTAGCAATGAACAATAACATAAAATATAGGAGTAGGCTATCTAGACGGATGTGTTTTCTCGTGATATCACATTCACTAATTGGACCAAATCCTGTCTAATTCCCTGCTAATGATACGTCTTCCAGATTTTCACTTCCAATCAGAAGTTCAGATTTTTGTCTTCAGAGAAAATTAATTCCTGTGTATAATTAAACATCTGACTGAATATTAACCATGACAATCATAAGAGGTGGAACATTTGTTACTCCATACACTACATACACTACACATACGAGGTAGACCTTTTGTACAACCCCAGTCACTACACACACTGCGCATACGAGATGAACCATTTGCACAATCCTAGTCACTACATGCACTACACATACGAGATGGACCATTTGTACAATCCTAGTCACTACATGCACTACACATACGAGATGGACCATTTGTACAACCCTAGTCACTACATGCACTACACATACAAGGTGGACCATTTGTACAACCCCAGTGACTACATACACTACACATACGAGATGGACCATTGGTACAACCCTAGTCACTACATGCACTACACCTATGAGGCGAAATCCGGCCAGGTGTCTACTAATAAAGGAATCATAACACAAAATATTTTTAATGCTTCTGTTCTAACCTCTGTTGAATTTAAAAAAATAAATAAACAGGCTATAATTTTGTGAATATTTAATAAAAACACTTTGTTTCCGTCATGCAGGATAACAGATATAACTGTTTCATGATAATCTCGCAGGGGTACAGTGGGTTAAAAGGATGTGTGGCTGGTCTGTAACAGAGGGTAAGAATTAGAGCTAATTTTGAGCTGTTCTGACGTTCATACACGTCATGGACTGTAGCTCAAAATCTGTCTGGTTACCAAACATATATCGGATCTGTTTTTAAAAGGGGACAGATCAGATTTTGTCATGATATGCGACACTATATGTGGATATTGTCGAAAAGGGGTGAAATCGGCCCATGGAATTGAGGCAGTTTACATGTATTTCAATGGGAGCGGCATTTGGGGTGGTGAGACCTTGTAACACCCTAGTCACTACATGCACTACACATACGAGATGGACCATATGTACAACCTCAGTCACTACATACACTACACATAGGAGATGGACCATACGTACAACCCTAGTCACTACATACACTACACATACGAGATGAAACATTTGTACAACCCAATTCACTTCATACACTACACATACGAGATGAACCATATGTACAACCCCAGTCACTACATACACTACACATACGAGACGGACCATTTGTATAACCCTATTCACTTCATACACTACATATACGAGATGGACCATTATGTACAACCCCAGTCACTACATACACTACACATACGAGACGGACCATTTGTACAACCCCAGTCACTACATACACTACCCATACAAGACGGACCATTTGTACAACCCTATTCACTACATACACTACATATACGAGGTGGACCATTTGTACAACCATATTCACTACATACACTACATATACGAGACGGACCTATTGTACAACCCTATTCACTACATGCACTACACATACGAGATGGAGCATTTTTACAATCCTAGTCACTACATACACTACACATACGAAATGGACCATTTGTTTTGTCAGATTAGAGTTGGGAGTGTTATATCCTTCTAAGTAGCAGACAATGTTGGTTTAATTTTGGGCCAGCGTCGCCAGCAGCACAAGGGTTAAATTATACCCCCAGCAGGACAAGGGTTAAATTATAGCATTAGCAGCACAAGGGCTAAATTATAGCCCTAGCAACACAAGGGTTATATTATAGCCCTAGCAGCACAAGGGTTAAATTATAGCCCCAGCAGGACAAGGGTTAAATTATAGCATTAGCAGCACAAGGATTCAATCAGCGTAGCAGACCATGGCCCAGCACTAACCATTCATTTCAGTTGCAAACTATGTCGTTTTAATGTTGGGCCAGCGTTGTAGACGTTGGACCAACATCAAACCCACACTGTACATATCCATCTGACTAATCAACAAATGAAACAAAAACACGGATTTCACAACCGGTTACCGGAATTATTGTGATTGGATTAATTGTCAACACTGTTTTTCTGGAATAAATAAAATAGATGCGAGGGGGCGGGGTGCACTAAATGAGAAAGTCTTAACACTAATTAGTTATCTTTGTTGTCATAAAACTTCATTGGGGAATGTCCAGTAATTAATAAATTGAAATTCGCAAGAAATATCTAAAGATAATGATAATCTAAATGTATAAAAAAACATTTCGAAAGCGATTTTGTGGCATCATTTTTTCTAGACCATATTGAAATTAGGTTTCATAGCATTTGTATGCAATTTGTTTCAAAATGTTTTTGTGTTAATTACTTACTGTAACGTACATGAATTTGCTTTGTTTCGTAATCGTGTGTTACAGTATAGGCTACTCAATGAATGTGTCTTTACGTTAAGATATCTGATGTGTCGCTAAAAGATATAGTACATGTATGTTTCATGTACTATAATAGATATGTACATTGTACAAATCTATGTGAGAACCAGCTACCACATTTATTGTGGTTGATCTACATGTCAACAATGAATTTGCAGATTAGAAGCGAGAAAGACAATCTCAAGGAAATCTATGGACTAACTAGTTATTGGTGTCGGCATCAGCTTTCATAGAGGAATGTGTTCTTTATGCTGATATGTCCAGTAATAAATCAATTCAAGTTCCGAGACAACTAACTTTAGCTGAGTGTGAAGCCATTTATCAAAACTTAACTTTTTGAAACGTAACTTACTTATTATAGATTTTGGCATACAATACCATAATCAGCCGAGTTATATACAATGAATTTGCTGGAAATTTGTTTTCATAATAATTTAATTGTCTTTGACCAGGATATTTAATACAGGGATAGATTCGGGGTGTTCCCCTGGCAAATCGATGCTGATTAATTATTGATTTTATGCCCATATAACCCAATGTAGGGGGCCCTCTCCATTGGGAGACGTATCATTTGACTCTTAATTCAAATCTATGTCTTGAACAAAATAAAACCCATAATACTGATAACTTATATATCATGATAGCTAGCCCTGTTACGCTACGTCATTTTTGTCTTGATAAAGATACCATATTTTAAGATGCCTGTATCCTGACAACTGATATCAGTAGAAGGGAGTGTGTTTGTTAACGACGGGCTCGTCACCCGCTCAAGCAATTCAAATGTTTCTTCCATGCCCACTCGAAAATTATGGCGGCCGGTATTTTCACATCATGTGGCCATGGTGTTAAGCTACCAATCAACAAGCGTCATTCAGTTGGGGGTCGAGGAACGACACTTGTGCCAGTCATCCATCGATCCATCGATCCATCGATCCATCGATCCATCGATCGATCGATCCATCCATCCATCCATCCATCCATCCATCCATCCATCCATCCATCCATCCATCCATCCATCCATCCATCATCCATCCATCCATCCATCCATCCAACCATCCGATCAACTGACGGTCAGTCATTCGTTCATCTAGTCAACTGACGACACTTGGGCCAGTCATTCATTCATCCAATCAACTGACGACAGTTGTGCCAGTCATCCATCCATCCATCCATCCATCCATCCATCCATCCATCCATCCATCCATCCATCCATCCATCCATCCATCCATCCATCCATCCATCCATTCATCCATCCATCCGATCAACTGACGCCACTTGGGCCAGTCATTTTTTCATTCAACTGACGAAACTTTGGCCAGTCATTCATTCATCCAGTCAACTAACGACACTTTGGCCAGTCATTCATCCATTCAACTGACGACACTTGGGCCAGTTATCTATTCATTCAGTCAACTGACGACACTTGGGCCAGTCATTCATTCAGTCAACAGAACTGACGACACTTGGGCCAGTGATTCATTCATCTAGTCAACTGACGACACTTGGGTGAGTCATTCATTTATCCCGTCAACTGCTATTGGTAAATACATATATAGGGCCTACTATAATTTGAAATCATTGTGTTTTGACATCACTTCCCTCAGCCGCCTTTGTTCATCATAATTGAGCCTCGAGTGTTCATTGACCCCAGGCAAATCAGCCATTTGGAAATTGGGCATGTTTAGCTGGAAGCGAGGCCGGTGTGAAGGTCAAGGTGATTAATATGGCAGGATAAAAAGTAGGTGAAAGGTGAAGTTGATTATGGGGCCAGATAATGGTGATCTGTGTCACCTTGGGACGAGAATGGACTCGTCCGGGCCAGATAATGTTGACCTGTGTCAGCTTGGGATGCGGATGGACTCATCCGGCCCAGTTATGAATACGTAATGTTATCTCATGGACAGTGAAAAGAGAGAGGCACTATAAGGTTCACACAAGAACTAGTGCATAATATCGCGTCAGCCTTCGCGCTGAGCGCTCTCTCTACTGGGCTGGACTGATCAGTGTATGACAATCCGGCCATAACATGGTCTACCACCAATTCAATGGCTAATACAACCCGCCACACCACGAGAGGGCAGCTGGTAGCTCAGCCGTCAAAGTGATCGCTTGAAATGAGGTGTTTAAATCCGGGATGTGTCAATGCATCTCGCACGTCATCATAACAGGGGTTACACTCTCTTAACAGCTACTGTGGGATATGTAGACTTACTTTAAATGTAGTATTTTTTGGTATTCATGTATCCCAACAATGTAGGACCATTGTCTGCGACAATAGGTTATCTTTACAAATACATGTAAATATACTGTGTAATGTATTGAAATATGACAGTCAAGTGGCACCTACTGATGTGAGGAATACAAATATTACAATGTATTAAAGGCCCATGTATCAGGATATATACTGAATAATGTATACCAAAAAAAGGCACTAGTTTTGTCACTAATACGTTTGGAGAGCAATAATAGTTGAATGAAAAGGCCTCCAAATCGAAATATGTATCCTAACAAACAAACGCCATCCTCAATACTGTATATCACAGTAAATTACTAGCTTTGTCTCTAGGTGTGCATGTTATAGAGATAAATAATAATTGAATACAGATGTATTCATTTGTGAATCACTATGTATTACATTTTATAAAGCATGCAATGCGTACCACTTGTATTTTGCATGTATCAATTCAAAGGTATCTGGTAAATTGGGAATAATTATGATCCACTTCTCTGTGCATTATATAAGAATAGGCCCACATACATACATCCATACATACCCTTTTTAACACGGGTGGCAATGGGGAGAATGTCATCATCGATTTTATTAATTTCAACCACTCCAATCACTTAAGACTTTTGATATGTTATAAGCCTACAGGACACTTTGATGACAATAAACCAGTTGAGATAGTTTATGTTGCAATTGTGAGGTCATATCATATAATGATACACAGTACGAAAACTGATCGATTTGATTTGTCACCAAATGAAGTACTACGTAGGTATCTAACCCTGTATAAAAACATAATATAGATAGCCTAGATAGATATAATATAATTGTTGTGACACAAATAAAATCAACAAAAACTGATATAAATGACCAAACGTCATGACAAACCTAGCAGCACATCAAGGTTGTAAACCCGATGGAACAAACTAATTTACAGAGAATGAAAAGAAGCTGAGAGCCTCACTTTAATGTTGACATTCGCTATGGCCTCATTCTGAAGATAGGTTTTGTGATCTAACCGGATGTAATTTCCTAACAGCTTTATGGCTTGGTGAATTTTGGTGGCAATCTAAAAAAGTATCCGTTTTTTTTCTGTCCCTTTACAAAGTGAGAGACACGTCCCTTTAAGCACAAGGGGATGGAATTAAAAAAAAAATGAACCCATGTGATGCTAAAACGGGATATATACAGTTTTAACTTATTTCTGAGGAAATAAACTGTAAATGATTTTGCTCAATTTCAATGAGAGTTTAAAAACTGAAAATTCGACTTTGTTAACATTAGAGTTTTACACGTGTTTGTCAAGTTTACATAATTCAATCTGCAGATAGTATTCAAAACCTATATACTAGGCTTTATGACGCTTACATTGTGTGATCCATTTTTGAATAATTTCTGACGCCTAATGAAATGTTTTTCTAAATTGATGCGCTAAATAATCAATCAATTGGGACAAACGCTAATGGTGCCACACAAAATGAACAAATAAGTGAGTGTGGAGTCTTAGTCAAAATAAAAAATAAGTGAGTAAATGTATGGAGTGTTAGTCAAAATAAAAAAACATGTGAGGAAAACGTTTTTCTTAATATAAAAATACGTGATGAAAACGTTTAAGGGCTATTCTATATAAAAGATACATGGGGCAAAAATATAAAATATCACACCAAATATAATAATGGGTCAGGTAAACTTATGTTGTGGTGTCCCGAACGGACAAATATACAAGAAAAAAAAGACTTGTTGCGTAAAATTGACAATTCGCCCGTGAGGCGAGCCATATCCAGTTTCGCTAAATGGACAAAAGTGCTTGGTTGGCTCTTGTCACGGCTGCTCTAAATGAACAAATACGTCACCATTGTTGTGTAGTGTGACGGGTAATTAGCGCCATCTGGGGGCGTCTGACAAACCAACAAGCACCGCCTGGTGTATTAGCCAGAAACCGTTCACCCAGTGTTTGTTTAATGTTGGTCCACGTCTGCGACAATGGCCCAAGATTAAACACATTCTGGTCCTCCATCTATTTTGCTAATGGCCAGTCTGACTTGCTGACAAGCAGCAGTGTGAGAGCATTAGATGGTGAATTGTTACAGACTCCCATCACAGAAGTGTATTTTAGCATTGAATGGCGAAATAGTGTAGGGTGTTATGTTTAGTGCTATTGCTGGTTGTGATGAGTTCTTGCTATATTTTCGATTCTAACATTGTTTGTGTCCTTATACCTCATTTGTACGTAAACGTTAAATATTTGAGTAGCAAACATTTTTTCAATGTATTTTTGCAATATATGTAGCATTACATATTCCCCATTACACAGCACAATTGAGTCAACTTTTGGCTAAAGTTGTGTGTTTTGTGAAGATGATACACAGCTTGTTTCTCAGTTAGATAACTGTGAACATCGGTTCGAGCCTCAGCGTGGACGAGTTGTCATGATATCATGGTCTACCCAGATACAGCGCTACAAACTATTCAAATTATTATACGGGCGATGTAAAGAGGCTTAAAAATCATAACAATCATTTTCAGTACTGGTTGTAGAATATCTGCTGAAAAGTTGAAGGTAGGGACACACATATGGACATTAGGGACACATATGCTCCACACATAAGGAAGTTAGGGAAGCCAACAGCGACAGGAGAAGCAACTGGAAAACTTAGCACCAAGTCAGCGGCAGGAGCAGCACCAACAACTGCAGCAGCAGCAGCAGCAGCAGAATCACCAGCGGCAGGAGCAGCACCAACAACTGCAGCAGCAGCAGCAGCAGCAGCAGCAGCAGCAGCAGCAGCAGCAGCAGCAGAATCACCAGCGGCAGGAGCAGCACCAACAACTGCGGAATCAGCAGCAGCAGGAGCACCGATGTAAGCAGCCTACACAGCAAAGAGGAATCATCAAGTTCTAGCAGGCACTAGCAGACAATTGAAGCAGCAGGAACAATTCTATGTGACAAAGTCTCCACAACAACAACTGTCGCAGCAAAACAATCCGCAACAAGCAGAAGACACGAGTAATAATTACATCGCCAGTGAGAAGTGGACGCAAACACAGCAACAACAGCAGCAGAAAATAAATGTAAAGTATCATTAACACAGCCTTAGAAACATCAACATCAGATGCCGTAGTGGGACCGGCAACCGGAACAATACAAAAGACTGGCTGAAGTAGTGGTAACAAAAGCTGAATGAATAGCCACTGAAGCAAAAGAATAGCAGCCACAAGAGCAACATAAGTAACCTATGAGAGACAGAAACGGCTATTAGTAGAACGTGCAACGGCAGCAGCAGAAACAAAAGAAGCAGCATAAGAAGCAACAGTATAATCTTCTCACAGTTCACTGATGAGATACATCAGGATGATTCTGAAATAAGGTGTCATTTGTGAACAGCACAATAAAAGTCACTGTTCCGGACTTTAGACACAACCCACCAACAGCCTACACCGCCTGACCACCACCTGATTTCCCAGACTTCCCCGCGGTCATCTGACGTCACACAGTCCGTGTTGAGGACTTCCGGTCATAATCTCTCTGGATTTCCACAGATCAGGATTATTATGTCTCGTCCAGGAATGGTTATCACAGGGCTGTTATCACAACTAAATCGTCTGCTGACAATGTCTGTGTCATCAACGTGTTTATCAGTTCTGTTAGTTTTGGTGATCTCAGCCAAACAAGGTCAGTGCTCTCATATTCTGGTCAAATCCTCACCTTCAGTCAGTACCAGCTTAATAGGTTAGGGCCTATATAATGAAAACAAATTATATCGATTAAGGCTGGTTTAGACACACAAAAAACTACTGACAAGCCTTCTTAATTATCTAGAGTGAAAACGAACTTAATGGTGTTTCTATTTAGTGTAACTGTTATTGTGTATTTTCTTGTGTATTGTTCTTTTTCTCCTCCTCCTCCTCCCTTCCTCTTCCTCCTCCTCTCCGTCTACTTAATCAATCAAGCTTGCTTGCATTCTAAATTGCTGCTTAAAATAACAAGAATCATTACAAACACAAGTCGAAGGTTGAAATATAATGTAAACATCTGCATTAATCTCCATCTCCATCCTCATCCGCATTAAACCCTTAACCTCCCTCGTCATCTGCATTAAGCCTATAACCACTCTCGTCTGCATTAACATCTTAACCTCCCTCGTCATCTGCATTAACCCCTTATTAACCTACATTGTCATCTGCATCAACCCCTTAACCTCCCTCGTCATCTGCATCAACCCCTTAACCTCCCTCGTCATCTGCATCAACCCATTAAGCACCCTCGTAACTTCCCTCGTCATCTACATTAACCCCTTATTAACCTATATTGTCATCCGCATTAACCCCTTAACCCCCCTCGTCATTAGCATTAACCCTTTAACCTCACTCGGCATTTGCAATAACCCATCACCTCCCTCGTCATCTACATTAACCTCTTAAGCTCCCTCGTCATCTGCATTAACCACTTATCTCCCTCGTCATCTGCATTAACCCCTTAACCTCCCTCGGTATTTGAATTAACCCCTTAACCTCCCTCGTCATGTGCATTAACCCCTTAACCTCCATCGTCATCTGCATTAACCACTTATCACCCTCATCATCTGCATTAACCCCTTAACCTCCCTCGTCATTTTCAATAACCACTTAACCTCCTTCGTCATCTGCATTAACCACTTAACCTCCCTCGTCATCTGCATTAACCACTTAACCTCCCTCGTCATCTGCATTAACCCCTTATTAACCTATATCGTCATCTGCATTAACCCCTTAACCTCCCTCGTCATCTGCATTAACCACTTAACCTCCCTCGTCATCTGCATTAACCACTTAACCTCCCTCGTCATTAGCATTAACCCCTTATTAACCTATTTCGTCATCCGCATCAACCCCTTAACCTCCATCGACATCTGCATTAACGCCTTAACCCCCTCGTCATCTGCATTAACCACTTAACCTCCCTAGTCATCCGCATTAACCTCTTAACCTTCCTCGTCATCTGCATTAACCCCTTAACCCCCCTCGTCATCTGCATTAACCACTTAACCTCCCTCGTCATCTGCATTAACCCCTTAACCTCCCTCGTCATCTGCATTAACCCCTTAAAGTCCCTAGTCATCTGTATTAACCCATTAAGCCCCATCGTCATTTGCATTAACCTCTTAAGCACCCTCGTCATTTGCGTTCACCATCCGTATTAACCTTTTAAGCTTTGTGTCATAAATGTACCATATGAACTATTTTTAAGAATGTTTGACATTGAGATAAAGGGCTTGAGATGACAATGTATACAGTTGGTATGTACCAAAGGTACCAAGTGAAGCGTGGACATTTCTGTAGGAATTTGAAATAACAAATGAATGAATAGGTCTAGTAGTGAACGAGGGGGGGGGGGTAAAATCGGATGATATATGTTTTACGACTTGATAGCAGACTTCAAACCTTTTTGTATCTTTATCTTGCCACCGACAACAATCTGCGTCATCTATATTTCTATGACATGTGAAAATGACAAGGCCCATTTAATATTCAGCGAACAAATCTAATTAATTGTTACTACGAGAGTCACGTGGATAAACGGAATGTGGTAAGCTCTAAGTGAACATAATGCAGAGAAGTCTGCGGAAATTTATAATTGCATTTTTAGAGTTAGATGAATTAGACACAAAGGAAAAGTACAAAATATATCTTTTGCAGCGTAAATATCTAATTATGCAAAGATTATCGGAATAAGAAACAAATTACGGTCACTATAATTAGATAGAGTGTTTTTTCTGATGAGGAAGCCGATGACCTGACATCTGGCTGCCATCTGAAAAATAAAATATGGAATGCTAAATTGGTAATTAAGGGGACCTCATAGAAAAAATGGCTATAACGTTATGTTGTGTATTTAATTGGTCCCACTATTTTGCTGACCGGACTGACTTCTCCTCGTTATGACCTTGACCTGACTGACCTGTCCTTGTTATGACATTGACTCTACTTACTGGTCCGAAGTACTCAGCTAAATGGACTTGCTAACCCTTTCGATGTCGGAAGCCAATATAACAGCCAATAAAGAAAGTTGAACAGATCATGATATACACCATCACACAAAATAATTTCCAGAGATTTATACTTCAAATGTGAGAGTGTATTTCTTTCATTTGAACAGCTTGACTGAAAAAATAATACCAGAAATTTCATCAGGCTACTTAGATCTAATCACATTATATTGATCGTGGTTAATTTGATCATCTCCTATCTGACGAAGGTGATGCTTGAAGATGATTCGGTGAGTGACGTCTGGTTAACGTCAAGATCTGCACTCTGAGGCAACAACATGACGGGCCATGACATGACTGACTGAAGACTAAATACGGGATGTGGCATGACTGACTGAAGACTAAATACGGGATGTGACATGACTGACTGAAGACTAAATACGGGATGTGGCATGACTGACTGAAGACTAAATACGGGATGTGGCATGACTCACTGAAGACTAAATACGGGATGTGGCATGACTGACTGAAGACTAAATACGGGATGTGGCATGACTGACTGAAGACTAAATACGGGATGTGGCATGACTGACCGAAGACTAAATACGGGATATGGCATGCCTCACGGAAGACTAAAAACGTGATATGACATGACTGCCTGAGGACTAAATACGGGATATGACATGACTGACTGAAGACTAAACACGGGATATGCCATGACTGACTGAAGACTAAATAAGAATATGACATGACTGACTGAAGACTAAATCCGGGATATGGCATGATGACTGAAGACTAAACATGGGATATGACATGACTGACTGAAGACTAAACATGGGATGTGACATGACTGACTGAAGACTAAATCCGGGATATGACATGACTGACTGAAGATTAAATCCGGGATATGGCATGATGACTGAAGACTAAACACGGGATATGGCATGACTGACTGAAGATTAAATCCGGGATATGGCATGATGACTGAAGACTAAACACGGGATATCGCATGACTGACTGAATACTAAACACGAGATATGACATGACTGACTGAAGACGAAATCCGGGATATGGCATGATGACTGAAGACTAAACACGGGATATGGCATGACTGTCAATACGGGATATGGCATGACTGACTGAAGACTGAATACGAGATAGGACATGACTGAGTGAACACTAAACTTGGGAAACAAGAGACGAACGCCTGAAGTCATAGAAACAACACCCTACTCTTGTGCGGCAGAGTAATAAGAGACGGAAGCAAGTAAGCAACATCCTACTCTTGTAGCCTAAGAGGCGGGAACCAGAAAACAGCATCCTACTTTTGTAGCATAAGCAGAAGCCTGAAGCCAGAAGACGGCGCCCTATTTTAGTAGCATAAGAGCTAGAAGCCTAAAGCCAGAAGTCAGGCCTTGCTCTTGTAGCGTAAGAGGTAGACGCCTGAAGTCAGAAGACATCGCCCTACTCTTGTAGCGTAAGAGGGATAAGTATGAAGCCAGAAGACAACACCCTACATTGTAGCGTATTAGAGAGAAGCCAGGGCCCTACCCCCTACTCTACTAATATGAGTCAGAAGCTAGAATGACATACTTTAGTTTTGTAGCGCAATATACAGAATCTAAAAAAACATTAAAGCATGAAGTCAGAAAACAACACCTTACTCTTGTAGTCCAAGAGGTGGAAGCGTGAAGCGAGAAGACTCTTGATGCAGTGACTCTATATGCCAGGTTTCATGAAGTCAGAAAACAACACCTTACTCTTGTAGTCCAAGAGGTGGAAGCGTGAAGCGAGAAGACTCTTGATGCAGTGACTCTATATGCCAGGTTTCAATGCAATTAAATGAAAATAAGAACGATTTATTGAAACTGATAAAATTAAAATGGCCGCCGCAGCCTCGTTTTCAGTCTCACATGAAAACGGGCAATACTAATCGACTCGCAGAAAAGGAATTCTGAAAAAAAGTGGCGGCCATTTTGATTATCGGTGGAAAGCTGAAATTCTAATCAGGTCATCTCCATACTCATGGGTAACTTCACAGAAAAAATGGAGAGATCTAATAATTATTTTTCAAGTTATCGCGTTAACAAGGAATTATTAAATTGAAAAATCAAGATGGCCGCCATAGCCTCGTTTTCAGTGGCACACGAAAACTGACAATGCCAATAGACTCGCAGACCCCGAAAATCTATATAAACCAGGTTTCAAGGAAAATCTGAAAAAAAAATAAGAAAAAAAATTGTAATCGCCTGGTGGCGGCCATTTCGATTATCGGTTGAAAGCTGAAAATCAAATCAGGTCATCTCCATATTCATGGGCAGCATCACATAAAAAATTGGAGAGATCCAATAATTATTTTTTAAGTTATCGCGTTAACAAGGAATTTTGTAATTAAAAAATGTAAATGGCCGCCATAGCCTTGTTTTCAGTTGCACGCGAAAACGGACAATGCCAAAAGACTCGCAGACCCTGAAAACCTATATATACCAGGTTTCAAGGGAATTATGAAAAAAAATTAAGTCGAAAAAAAAAATTAGTCGCCATGTGGCGGCCATTTTGAATATAGGTGGAAAGCTGAAAATCTAATCAGGTGATTCCCATACTCATAGGTAACTTCACGTAAAAAATTGGAAAGATCCAATAATTATTTTTCAAGTTATCGCGTTAACAAGATTTTTTTTAAATCTTTGACTTTGCCCTTGGGTAAAAAAATGTGCCGGGAGGGGTTGTATGTTTGTATGAATTATGAATTTAGTTTGTTGCACAATGTTGGTGTAGGCCTAGTAGGCACGAAGGGGACGACAATACTCCTTCGGGCCCAACGGGCCGAGGGGTAAAAACCGAGATAAACCTGGTTTTAAAAAATGACTTGAAGTGTCGTTTTTTCAACTCAAATAAAAGCACAAAATGACTCGCTTCAACTGTGTAGATCATGTAGTTTTCTACCCTAGAGTGTTTAATGTATCTTACTGGATGGCGGGATAAACAGCTGATACTGGAGTCGTTTATCACGTTGGATCATGAGGTCTGGTTTGTTCTTCTCCACCTAATGAGACATAATGATGCCTAATTCCCCCCATGTGAACACGTATATACGTGTGGCTGCTCGCTCTATGTGGATGTCTGGTGCCTCCGCTAATTCCGTTAGCATGTATCCTCTCAAAATAAATGTCTCCGTGATTTCATTTGACTGTGACCTCATTCTCATCATTCTGAATCAGAGGGGTACCGCTTTGACGTTATGATAAAAAATAACACTAAACAAATACTCCACATTAGCCGAATGCTTGCATGAATGCTTGCATTCATACAGCAATTCTGTTGTGTGTAGACAAACAGCAGTAGCTGCTGACTTGAAAAGTACATTTACGTAGTTTCTGCAGGATGTCTTTGTTAACCCTTAAAGCGATGAATTTTTTGATGAAAATCTTGGAGTCTAAAGGTTTTTTTTAATTTAAAACCATCAAAAATGTTTTATTTGGCTTTTTCTGATTCATTTGAATACCTATGCTATGGATCTATGAACATGTTTACATCATATTGTCATATTAAAAAGCCAAAATATAATCACAGATTTTTTTATGATTTTAGCCTGGGCTAGTCCCTTTAAGCAAAACAATTGATTTGTGATAACACATAATTCGGAAATGTTTTATTCGACCATTGAAATCTATATTTCTTACAATGTTATTCTTGAGAGAGGGACGTGGCGCAATGGTCAGGGTGTGGCGTATTGCTAATGTCGCTGCCTACCGGGCAAACCCCGCTTGGTGCAGGATTTTCAGAAAAAAATCGTGTTTTCCCCTTTCAACGTTAGGACATTGTCTCGATGGTGTGTCCTCGGGCAAGGCACCTCACCCTCACTCACCTTGACTCAGGTGTAAATGAACAGATCCAGTGACCAGGGGGTAAAAAGTAAAGTTGGCTGACAAGTCTTCTTGACTTGATATCAGACTATAAAATACTGCCCCTGGCCGCTAGTAGGAGAGAACATTTTAACAACTTATATATACACTATTGGCTGTTCACTTTCCAATTACTAAAATAAAATGCATTAAGTCTAAGTTTAATTAGGCGTATAAATTAAATTGATAGATTTAACAAACAATCAGAAAAAACCCCATATTTATATTAGGCCTATAATGACCGATATATGATTATAAATTACATTCACTGTTATCTAAGAAAACCCAGCAAACACAAGATTTTCCACCAATGCTGGTACAATGATGGGTAGAAGCTCTTATGTTTGATTTATATATTTTTATAACTGATGATTCATCAGTAATGAAGAAACTGGAATATTATAATTCTGTTCCGTCTAACAATTATCTTAAATGGGTAGTGGCATTTTCCTCAATTAATTATAATATACCCTTCAAGCTTTAAAACGCTAACATATTTTTACAATATACCCTTAAAGCCTTAAATATACCAAAGCCTTAAAGCCTTATAATGTATATCTTAGTTAGTTCTTTCTGCTTCATTTGAATACTTATGCTATGGGTTCACAGCCAATATAAATATTTACTATTTTACCCTCAAGCGCTGACATATTTTTATATTAACCCAGAGATCGAAGGGTTTTTTAATTTTGATTCATAAAACAATCTTAGCTGTCTCTTTCTGTTTCCTTACGGCCATTATAAATAGGCGTTTTTGGGGGTAGCCTCAGGCGGGATTTGAACCCCTCACCTCTGAAATGACAAGCTGTCACTTATCACACAGTCACCAGACGTTGACTTGATGCAGACTAATGTTGTCCCACCGCCTACGACGCTAAGACAACATTAGACAAACATTGGGTCAACGTCTGGTGTTTGCCGGGAAGCTACAACTCACAAACCGCTTATCAGCAAACACGAGACGCCGACACAGTGTTGTTTTAATGTCGGGCCAGCGTCACAGACACTGGGCCAGCATTCAAACCAGCATTGCGTCTATGTCCCGTGGCTGATGGGCTCTGGGGACCTTTGCACCTCTTTGTCTTGAAGGAGGATTCTCTAAGTAAAAGTTAATGGATGGCAATGGGTCCCATTTAACAGCAGAATCAAATAACGAAACCTCCAGAGGGAAATAATTGTTGTTGCAATTTATACAACAAGATATTTCTAAATTGTATTTTTGAAGGCTGAGCGCCGAGTAATCTTAGTCTCATTTTTATTTGGTTAGAAACTTCATCAAAACGTATATATCAGACTAGCAGGGCAAAACTAATATTACACATCGGCCTTCTAGCAGGGCGAAATTAATATTACACATCGGCCTTCTAGGAGGGCGAAATTATTATTACTCATCGACCGTCTAGCAGGGCGACATTAATATTACACATCTGACTTCTAGCAGTGCAAAATTAATATTGCACATCTGACTTCTAGCAGGGCAAAATTAATATTACACATCGGCCTTCAAGCAGGGCGAAATTAATATTACACATCAGCCTTCTAGCAGGGCGAAATTAATTTTACACATCGACCTTCTAGCAGGACGAAATTAATATTACACAACGGCCTCCTAGCAGGGCAAAATTAATATTACACATCTTACTTCTAGCAGGGCGAAATTAATTTTACACATCTGACTTCTAGCAGAGCGAAATTAATATTACACATCGGCCTTCTAGCAGGGCGAAATTAAGACACATCGGCCTTATAGCAGGGCGAAATCAATATTACACATTGGCCTGACAGGGTGAGATTAATATTACAAATCCGGCTAGCACGGTAAGAATAATATCACACATCAACTAGCAGGGCAAAATTAATAGTAAACATCGGGCAAGCAGAGCGACACTAATATTACACATCAACCTGACAGGGTGAAATAATATTACACATCGACCTAGCATTGAAACATTAATAATAAACATCGAGCTAGCAGGGTAACATTAATATTACACATTGTCTTGCATTGCTACATTAATAATAATCATCGGGATAGCAGGGTTAATTTATCATTACACATCGCCTAGCATTGCAACATTAATAATAAACATCGGGCTAGCAGGGTAACATTAATATTACACATCGCCTAGCATTGCTACAATAATAATAAACATCGGGCTAGCAGGGTAACATTGATATTACACATCGCCCTAGCATTGCTATATTAATAATAAACATCGACCTAGCAGGGTAACATTAATATTACACATCGACCTAGCATTGCAACATTAATAATAAACATCGACCTAGCAGGGTAGCATTAATATTACACATCCCCTAGCATTGCAACATTATTATTATTATTATATATTAGTACATGCACATATCGCACACATCGCACATCGTATGATGTCAAACAAGAAATATGGAATCGCAGTGGGGGGGGGGGGTGGATTGGGTGGTCACTGATTTTAAGAATCGTTTTATCAATCATTCTATCATTAACGATTATTACTATTTTAAAATTGAACAATAGACGTTAAAACAGCTCAAAGTGAGTGAATATTGTTTCACGTCGCTTTCTGTACAATCATGGCAATATCGCGACAGAAAGAAGTCCGAAGTCGGGACTATGCCCCACTCTTATCTATTGACTTCAAGGCTTCTTTATAGTGTACTGCACACGCCAGGCCTTTGAACAGTTTAGAAGACTGTAGCCTGCATATGCACGACGTCGATGACAAACATCCGACCCTTCCGGGACTCGAACCCTGTTATTCTTGAGTTTCTAGCAGCAGCTGGAAAGAATCAGACCAAAACAGCTAAAAAGTAGAAGAGTCTGGTTTTTTGTAATAAAAAAACTGAAGATCTCTCCCCTCCAGCGGCATAACCATAAAGGTTGATAGTTAATAGATGTAGTGTCAAAGGCTTTTGCAATAAATGTTATTAAATGGCTCCTGTGGACAGTGGAGACTGTGTATCTTGATGTGGTGGAACCCGTTTTTTATATCCACAGTAAAGCAATCGTCTTTAGGCTCAATCAGTTGGGCAACAGTTTGAATATCTTCACACCCAGCGATGTACGAAACACAATGTGTCCTGTCAACACTCCAAAGCTGGGTTAATGTTGCCCACTGTCTGTTACGCTGGCCCACATTCAACGTGGCGCCAAACATGACACAGTAACCCAAATACTGGACTGATGTTGGTTCAGTGTCGTGGACGTTGGGCCAACTTTAGCCCAGCCATTGGACATCGTCTCATGTTTGAGCGCCTGCATGATAGAAAGGGCTGAACAGAAATGAATGGGAAACACAGACACACAGACTCAGACAGACGGAGCGGACAAGAGTAAACCAACATATCCCCACCTCTTTGTCAGAGGACAACCGGTCATTTCCAATATGTCTCTGTAACGAGACCAGATAATAAACAGAGGGGGTTCAACCCTTTCAAAACGGGGATCAACTTAAGATATCAAAATCTCACTTCTATAGATTTCAGATTCTGACGTCTAAAGTCGATCCCCGCATTGAAAAAGTAACTTTTTATAATGGCCGTAGACCCATACCATGGGTATTCAAATAAAGCAGAAAGAGCTAACTAAGACATTTATGATAATTTCAAATTGAAAACAAATCCTTGGATCTTCAAAATATGCCAGCATTGGAAGTGCTAAGATTTTCAGCTTTGAATGTTTATGTTGGAACATAAATTAGGTGCGTCGAGTTAGATACTGTGTGTTTACATGGTTAAATGGCAAATTGTATATTCTCCTTGCAAAACACACACTAGCCTGTTCCTTAAAATGTTTTCAGAGCGGATTGGTCCGGATGGCACTCCTTGGAAGAGGAATATTATCATTATGCTGACAATATTTGCTCAAATGCGGCTCAACGCTAGTCGTTAGGCCAATGTAAAAGACGTCAGACCAGCATTAAAACGGCAATATATCTTGTGGCAGTCTGCTTTGTTCAGCTGTGGGCAGCTGGTGTAAGGACGAGATGAATAAAATGACGGCGCCAAAGAAAAGCTTCACTAATTACGTGTAATAAAAGGGAGAGAGGAACATCCTCTTAAGAGACGCTACTCCATCAACACCAAGCCCGACTTATACCTCATTATGGGCCTACGTGTACTGTGGGAAGTCTGATGCCTGGGTATAACTTGGAAAAGCCATGAAAATACCATGTATAGTAATATAAACAATATAATATATATACCATGGAAAGGCTATGTACAATAGAGAAGCCATGAAAAGCAAATGTACACAGTAATTATAAACCATGGAAAGACCATGCATAGTATCAGAAATACATACAAGAGGATATATCTGCTCATATGAATTAAGCAATGTATTTCTTCTTATTCCATGTTGCGAAAAAAATAGTTGAAATGTATCTTCTAAAATGCTGTGAAATAACGTTAGTCGTTTACATATGCCTATAGCCTAATCATGGACAACTTTAATTATTATTTGATTGTACTCAATCAAACAACAGCCAATTGCATACAAGAGACGTTGATACAATGCCAGTGTACTGCTGGTTGACCGTCGGCCACGCTAGCCTAATATTAAACCAACACAGCCTCTACTGCTAGGGTTTTCTTTGTATGAAATACAGTTGTAGTTGTTTTTATTAGAGATGCTCTGAGATTTCAAGAGAATCATTTGTCATTTTTGAACCTATTAAAAATAACAAAATGTGTACCGTACACAAAGTGTGCAAACATTATTTTGTGCTACAGTGTGTACTGACAATATTTAAAGCGATCAGATGAGAGCATGTTTAACATCTCATATGACAACCATATCGTCTAGCAATGCATCAAATTATGACATCTATTACTATCTGTTGCCATGACAACCACAGTTTCGACCGTGCTCTTGTTGTTACAGAGGGTCAAACTCATTTGTCTCAATATCTGTGCCAATACATTAATTTGCGAGGAGGAAATTCGACAGAGCAGGCGGTGTAAATAAGATAGCGTGGTGACTGTATGAGCATCTGCGGCATAATTCTGTGTTTAGTGATACCCCGGTCAGCATCCTGTAACCATGACACATTGTGTCTATGTCGTTTCGATGTTAGGCCAAAATCTACGACAGTGGACCACCAGCGAAATAGCAAAACTCAGTGAGCTGTTTTCGACGAGTAAGTGTTTGTAATAACTGTATGAGCAGCTGATTCTATGATTAGTTATTCTGTGAAGCGCAGTGACATCACTCGGTGAAAACGAGGTTATATACCCCCCCCCCACCCTTACTTCATTTTGTGAAACGCAGTGACGTCACACGGTGAAAACAAGGTTATATAATACCCCTCCCCCATACTTCATTGTATTAGCCAGCTCGGTGAAAACAAAGGAGGTCATGTTCATTGAGTTTCACAGAATACCCCAGTATGGACTCCCTCATTTCGGTGTTTTTATCACTGTATGATCTCCACAACACCAATGCAAGAAAAATGTGATATTGCAAAACGGATGATATATGACTATACATCGGATTCTGATTGGTACAACATTTAATTGAGTGAGAACGTAGCATATATGTGTATTTATTTATTGTTGGCCATCTGCCGCAATTTGTTATTATTTCGTTGCATGTAGCAACAAGGATATCCCAGCAAACACGATACATTGAAACATCAACGCAGATGTTTGCGTAACCTTACCCCCTATATAATTTTAGACAGGCTTGGGGGTACTCCCATATGGGCGCCTAAATTTATAAATTCCTTCTTTATTTTTTTGCTGTTAACTCATTTCTCATTTCATGTTTTGGACATATCAAAAAAAGTTGGTGTGGGTGAGTTATGGGGGGGGGGGGGTGCACATAGGGTGGTTGTAGCCCATGGCCTATAGCTATGTTTTAAAAAAAAAGTTTAAATAATGCATTATTGATATGTTACTCTACAAATCAAGCACTAATCATATGATTTTGACTCAAGGGGTGTCTCTGAACCAAATGACACCGTTCGAGGGGGTTTTCTTCCAGAATAAAACATGTGCTCCTAAAATATTTGCAATAAATTTGAAATTTTGAACATTTTCTTGATCAATTTTTCTGGCAGCCATCTTAGATTCAGTCGTATCACATTCCAGCATTTGTAAATACTTGAACGAACATTAAAATATAAGAATACAAACCCAACCCGTGTTTAGCATACGAAATTTAAGAAAACCATGTTCAATAATACATTTCAGGAGAAATCATACATTTTACAACGGTCATTTCAAAGTGGGCCATACTGATCTTTAACTCGAAAAATCAAGCATTGGTGCTTCAATTCTGACTTAATGGCTGTGTCTGAGCGAAATGGTAGCGCTCATGGAGACTTTTGCGCAGAAATGAATCTGTTGTCATAAACTATTTTCAAAAAAATATAAAAAAATTGAAAATAGTAAAAAATTGCATTTTGCAACATATTTACAATATCTAAAACAGCTCCTCAAGATAGGATGCTACATCAGAATTATATTCTTTTTTACTATTTTATATCCATAGATAAATAACCTGATGGATAAAATCACATTTTAGCGAATATTTTATCTAAAGATAGGGTAGGTGTACAAAAGTGGCAAATTCACGGCTCGCCCGCATTTCCGGCAATGTCATCAACCAGATTCTGTTGCTAGAGACCCCTGGGAACAATTCTAGACAAGTGGACAAATGTTGTACCGCGGGTTTAGTTAACTCCTTAAATATGGCTCTTTTTTGGTGTCTGTTGCTGTACTATAGGGTGCTACACAAGGGATGCCCTGCTCTATCGCTTCCCATTCTGCGCATCATATGCGGTATTACTGAGAAGGGGGGGGGGTGCTCAGGCTTGTCTAGATGAAGTGGACACATCTAAAGCGTATTTATTTTACCTTCCGCGAAATTACAAAATCTTTCCCTTCGCTTTCCGCCGCCATACAGTGCGCTGGTCCAGTGTATTAATGTTGGGCCAGCATCACCAACATAGGGCCACCATGGCCATTAATGTTCACGCCGCCTTCACCAGAATTCCATTCAGCCCTGTCCTGTAAGGGATACAAACAGTAACTGCTGACTTGTAAAGTAAGCAGTTACTGTTATCTATATGTGCAAACTGGATGTGTTGGATGTGTTTTGCACCAGCGACTTTATTATTTGGATTCTCCACCAGAGTTTTATTTATTATCAGTTCTGTAATCAAGATTGCTTAATCTGTTACAAAATATTACACAATGCCCGTTTTGCCACAATTCTAGCTGACAAATTGCTAATATGAACGAGTGGGTCAAAGTGCTCGTATGTATTCTTCCTATATATGTTAAAGAGGGAGACAGACGAGGAAAGTCAACGAGTTTTTTTCATTTTCGTAAGCAGCAGGAATTAGGGCTCGAAAAGTTTGGAAATAAACGTACCTAAAACGGGGCCCCGCTGTATCAGACGATCTGTTTTAACAGATGAAGCTGCTATAATGGATTCGTGGATCATTTCCAAAGACGCATCAATACGATATAACATACTGTAACATGCTGTAACATGCCAACTTATTTGCTATATGTTACAAAAAACTGCTACTAGCTCATGAATAAAACTTTAACCTGACCCTTTTGTGTCCCTCGCTTTTTCTACAAATGTAATGGCTTAAAATGTTGTCTGTAATTTCAATTTATAATTTGATAAGTTGTCCGATATGTCCTAATATCCATCAGCTATGTAGAACGATCTGTTACAATTCAAGACGATCAACACATAAATGGTGTTCAAAGAAACATATTCAGACATAGGCCTCAAATGCAACAGAGTCAGACATAGGACTTAGGCCTCAATCTTTATGTTATATTTTTCAGTTGACAGTCACATACAGTGTGTACAATGTAACAGTGAAGAGGTAACAGAATCAGACATAGATTGTATGAGCATTCTGCCTGAGCCAGCCAACTGTACCACGTGTCTACAGCTAGACCAGAATGGATCCTGTGCATCACATACTAACTTTGACTTCTGTATGATCCTCAAAACATACGACGTCAACCGTAAGTGACATTTTGAGTGCTGCAGTAAATACACATTACACAATTGTATAAAATACCCAAATTTAATATATCAAACCGAAGCTTCAAATATGGTAATTTTAATGGCTTGTATCATTTTCCAATATAATTAAAATCATAGCAACATATCACAATACTTACCATCAGAATTGACAAATATAAATGCTTTTCACCCACAATTTGTGGATCGCGTCAGCGATACACAACGTCAATTAGGGGGATTTTCAAAACAACATGAAATATTGGACAACATATGGAATATCTGGGCACACAATCAGACCAATTCATGTTGTTGTTGTACTTTAGCGGCTCAAAACGATTCACTCTCTTCAACCCTTTCAAGCCTGGATTCACCATTGTCATCTTCATCCATTACAAGCCGCGAATTGCTGTCACAATTCTCGACTTGTAGTGGATGAAAATGCCTTGAAGTGGCAAATGACAAAATATAGGTACTGTTATTTTTAAAACAGTTCTATGAAAATTTTCGTTCTAAAACCACTAGGTTTCAGGAAATTAAATCATTGTTCGGAGATGCAGAATGATGCTTTAATGCATCGTGAGGATTTAAAGGAAAGGGTTAAATACTTTCAGTCAATAAGAGAAAATTGGCTGACTATATAGATGTGCAAATATGTTTGGTTCAGAGTAAGTAGATAGATATTCTGCACTAAATGCACTCGATGTTTGAACATTTATGAATAATAAATATTGATGTCAAGTCTAGTTTAATTCTAAATACACACAGTTTAGTGGTCATTATAAATACATAAACAACAAGACGACGATTATTGGTTTAATCTGTCTTAAACGACATGAATTACCTCCCATTATGATAAAATCCTGCCCTATTGACTATAGCAACATGACAATAGTGAAGGTCATATAAAAGTGATTTGTTCACATTTCTATATATTTTTATTGCGTTGCTCGTAATGGCAAACAATTGTATTAAATGAGCAATGTTATAGCCCTTGAATAAACACAGATTTCAATATAAATATTTTTTTAAAACTATTATGTCTACTTTAATGTATTTTATCTGGTAAATGAGAATGTTCTCCTATTGATTGTCTACTGTTTCAGGTCCCCTGCTGTCAGTGCTATGTGCATTCAGTCGTATTTACTCTTGTGTTGATTGTAAATGATTTTGGTTTATTGTTTCAGGTACCCTGCTGTCAGTGGCCTGTGCGTGTAGTCCTATCTACTCTAGTGGTGTTGATTGTAAATGATCTTGATTTACTGTTTCAGGTACCCTGCAGTCTGTGGCGGGTGTGTGTAGTCCTATCTACTCTCGTGCTGATTGTAAATGATTTTGGTTTATTGTTTCAGGTACCCTGCTGTCAGTGGCCTGTGTGTGTAGTCCTATCTACTCTTGTGGTGTTGATTGTAAATGATTTTGGTTTACTGTTTCAGGTACCCTGCTGTCAGTGGCCCGTGCGTGTAGTCCTATCTACTTTCGAGGTGTTGATTGTCGTGAAGCTTTTGATGATAAACGTAAGGAGAATATCAGATCATGTACAACACACTGCACTGAGGATGCCTGCAACCACGCCCCTAGCAACATACCTGTCAATCATATGCTAATCTTACTGACCGCCATTTTGAACAGAGTATGCCTGCAACCGAACCCTTAGCAACATACCTGTCAATCATAATTATGATAATCTTAATGGCAACCATTATGAAGAGAATAAGACTGTGACCACCCCCCTAGCAACATACCTCAATCGTATTATAAGCTGACTGGTTGGCATTTCTAACAGAGTATGTCTGTGACAACGCCCTTAGCAACATACCTGTCAATCATATGCTAATCTAAATAGCTGCCATTTTGAACTTTGTACGTCTGTGAGAACGCCACTGGCAACATAAATGTCAATTATATTCTCATTGACAGTCATTTGTAAATTATGTATGTGAATAACAATGTAGCCTATGAGTGACATTAATTATTGTTTTATAATATGCAAATATTTGTAGATACTATTTGCAACCACGCCCCCTGGCAACGTGCTCATTAGCCAATCTTATTTAAATTACAATGGACAGAGTATGTGTGCAGACATTTTAAGATGGACAAACTCATTGACAAGCCATGAAATGAATAATGTTATGGTAATACCATATCCTATTAAATATAACAAAACATGTTATATCGTTTTCTTGGATATAAAGTGTTGTGTGTATTTGTCACTAGGCAAAGCGTCAGAGGGAACCATCATATTTGAGGGGACTCAGTGCATGGTATATTGCGAGGATACAGAAAACATTTGGCCTACATAATTTTGTAAAATATAAATTGAAGGCTCAGAACATATTATTTTGATTTATAAGTATTACCCTATTGTTCTGGATCCACCCAGCGTAATAGCTGCTCACAGATCCACTAAATTGATTTCTTGCTTTTGTTATGAGCGTAAATTATGTCTCCATCTTTCGCCAATTTGCTGTCTCTAATATAGGCTTGAGGGGATAGTTATTGCATGAATATAAATGTGCCGTAATAACGACTTGTTTGTACAGTCAGATACTAACACAATCCTTATTGTGCGCACTTCAAATATACGAAAATAAAAAAAATGAGAGTAGTAATTTAAGCAAGACCATAGTCATTTTTATGAGATGATCAAATCGCATTTATTGTGAATAAAATGAGTTTAAAAATAAAGTATGAGTAATTTTCACCCACTTAAGAAGATATAACTTCATGTATTTGACAATTATTTAATGCTGTACATTTGTGTAAAAATTTTGGGTCCAATATTACACTATAATGTCATAATGTTAGGAGCTGGATAAAAAAACACTTTCATCACCTGTAATTTATACAATATAATAAAAAAGGAGTGTAAAATATCCCTCATGTTAAAAAGACTTGTCCCATTTTAAGATGACTGATTTGACTTATTTTTTAGCAGTTGTCATTTTATTCACCTATTATCATCCACCAAGAAGGAATGAAGGAATGTATTCAAATTATTATTCATGTTTATCTATTTTTTAGGTGTAAGACTTTGTAAATTAAATTTAATGTTCTTCACAACCCATCTAGGCCCCATAAGGAAGCTATAATGGGGCCCCCATTCTAGCTTCGTGTGTAATATTGAATCCAAATATTTTACGCGAATGTATAGCTTTAATGTATCACTTTATAAGGCTTTCGGGATTTCAGATCGACTGTGGGTGAAGCTTAAATACACGACACTAACTTGAAATAGCATGCATAGCCCACGTAATGTAGTGGACGATTGGGAATCGAGAAGATTGCTTTGTGGAAATCACCGTTTTAACCAATCAGGCCTATGAAAAACTGGTTCAGTTTTACGTTGGTTAAACAATTTTTTTTTAACTAGAGCTACCCAGATATAGCGTCATTTACATTTAATTACCACACACTGCAGCGAATCATGGCGGTATCTGTATAACGACCCCCCAGGGAGCCAAAGATCAACAGCAGATAACAACACCGTCTAGGGTCTGTGAGACCCACAAGACATTGAAGCAATGTTGTTTAATGTTGGGCCAGCGTGGTAGACGGTGGGCCAGCATAAAACTAACATTGGCGCACTGTTGTGTTTGTCGAGGAGTCTGTCTCCATGATAAGCCATGTGATTTATGGGGATATTTTCTGCATCGTTTGTTAACGGGATAGCTGTATAAATTGGAAAATTGGTCAGCTTTTTATATCTGTTGTGATCTGCTTTCCCAAGTCACACCTCTTCCCTCTTATGTTATGTTTACCTCCTTAAACCCTTAAAGCGCAGGGATCGACTTTAGTCGACAGAAACTGACGTCTGTAGACGTCAGTTTCTGAAGATTAAAGCCGCTACCCGCACAATAATTAATCAATTAATTAATTAATTAATTAATTAATTAATTAATTAATTAATTATTTAATTAATTAACTAATTAATTAATTAAATACTTCAATAATCGTGGAATTAATTAATTAATTAATTATCGAATGAATGAATGGATTAATGAATTATTAAATTAACGAATGAATGAATGAATGAATGAATGAATGAATGAATGAATGAATGAATGAAGGAATGAATGAATGAATGAATGAATGAATGAATGAATGAATGAAAAAATGATTTAAATAATTAATTAAATAATAAATTGATTAATTATTAATTGATTAAATAATTAATGAATGAATTGTTCCCATGTTCTGTCCTTGGGCAGGGCACTATACCCTCAGATGCTTCACTTGACTCAGGTGTAAGTGATATATAAGTACCTTGTAGGATAGATATTGCAATGTGTAGGATAAGTTTATTGCGCCGAGAAGGCTGCAGGACTGTCTGCTCTCCGTGGAGTTAAAATGGCACACGGATGAACAGGTCCAGTGACCAGGGTGCATTTATGTAATAAGTCACTCCTCTACACAGTGATTGGGGGCACGCAATCACCGTAACTCATACCAGTATTCTGAGAATAGGATTCTGCATTACAGACACAGTAATTGATGGAGTGGCGTGATGACGCATTTTAAAAGGTATACAGAGAGGGGATGCCCCCCATATTAAACGAAAGGCGGACTGTCTGTGGCGGCTGCCAGCAAATGCTTGGTAGGGCCTGCTATCACTCTGTGTGTATGCTATTATATATCACCCCATGTCAGCGCGGGATTCCTCGTGTGACCCACTTGTGGTGAGCCGTCTGCTCATTGGTCGTTAATGCTTTTTCAAAAAAAAACAATACTTCACAGATTAAACCCACAATAATCGGGAATCAAACCTGAGGCCGCTTTGCCATTTAACTGTTCCACAGTGAAATACAACACATAAAATACACAAAACACAACATCTACTTCACATCACAATACATATAATAACTCCTTAACTCGTTAAGGACAACTATTGTCGTTTTCCAGCAGTTTTATTAACCGATTAAATCACTGTTATGGGGAATGAACTTGAAGTGAGTGAAAATTTAAATTATTTAAATTATTAAAATTTGCGCTTTAATGGTTAAGATCATCAGAGTATCACATCAGAGTATCACATTTCTATGTGGTAATTTTATATCACAGGAGAAACTTAGAAGGTGTCGATTTCACCAATTACCTACTTTACCCTAAACAGAAAGAGTGGATTACTGTTTGTCTCAAATTCACAATCCTGGGGACGCTGTTCCGAAATAATCGTGGAATTTAACCCTTTCACTGCTGGGACTGGCTTAATACGTTAGAATCTGACGTCTGCAGATGTCAGATTCTGACGTATAAAGGCGCTCCCCGCACTGATAGAATTAAAATATTGATAATGGCCGCAAACCCACAACATAGGTATTCAAATGAACCGGTTTTCATTATGATTTTTTTCCTGAAACTCTTCCAATAATAAATGTCAAATTTATTCAATTTGCGAATTCATCTTCATCCACTACAAGTCGAGAATTGCGACAGCAATTCACAGCGTGTAGTGGATGCATATTTCAATTGTAAACTCAGACTTGGAAGGGTTAAGACAAATCTGAATATTACCCT
Organism: Flabesymbios commensalis; assembly: GCA_964017125.1. Lineage (NCBI taxonomy): Eukaryota > Metazoa > Annelida > Polychaeta > Terebellida > Flabelligeridae > Flabesymbios > Flabesymbios commensalis. The sequence continues at coordinate 71,519,772 of OZ024915.1, forward strand.
AAGGATGTGGATCACATAGTTTTAACCTCTAAAGCGCTGAAATATTTTTATACAAACCATATAAAACCAAAGTTTTTTTTTCAATTTTATATCATAATAATGTTAGCTCTTTTTGATTTATTTAAATACCTATTTTATGGGTCTACGGTCAATATAAATATGTTTACTTTTACAGTGCGGGTAGCGGCTTGCATTTTCAGAAACTGACGTCTGTAGACGTCAGTTTCTGTCGACTGAAGTCGATCCCTGCGCTCTAAGGGTTAAAGGAGGTAAACATGACATGAGAGGGAAGAGCTGTGACTTGGGAAAGCAGATCACAACAGATATAAATAGCTGACCAATGTCAATATCCAGTTTATACAACTATCCCGTTAACAAACGATGCAGAAAATATCCCCATAAATCACATGGCTTATGTCATTGTTTTTTTAGTTAAAAAAAGAAGCTGTTTTTACCGGGTACTTATTCCAGAAGCACAGATGAAAAAGAGGCTATCAATAGGTTTCGTTTTCTAATAAGGCAGAAGGGATACTTTATAAATTATAGCTCTGATGGAGTTCATATTACCAGTTTAGATGGGACACCCGTCTCGTCAAGCTTGATACATTTTCTTGAGGTAGCCAGAGACAACAGGGAAAACTATATGGTTAATGGTCCGGAGACAAAGCTAAATTTACTAAACATTTCATAAGTAGGGGAGACCGGGGCACCATGGACACCTATTTTTCATTTTGGATTTGCTTCAAATATTTGTGTAGCTCATTAACGTATTATCGACCAATAGGTAACGCTGGACTATACTAATGTTTGACTGGAATACAATACCTGCATTCATGTTGGATGTTACTTAAAAATCAATTTTAAAAAAATCGGGGCACGATGGACATGGGGATGGGGTACAATGGACATGTGTACAGGCATGTTGGAGGGACTTCCAGTGTCAATCAACACATTTTTAATAGTGAAATGAAAAAAAAAGTGATATTTAATTGTGGAAATCTTCATTTTAGGGATAGTGCAATTTAAAAATGCTATATATTCTGAGGACGGGGCACCATGGACATTAATGTCAATATTGGGGCACCATGGACATGTCCATGGTACCCCGTCGCATGTCCATTGTACCCCGTCCATGGTGCCCCAGGATGACGATTGTTATAAGCTTAAACTAGCTTAAGGTAGAATTTTCCATTATCACCCATGGTTCTTGAAAAAGCACAATATTCACTAGTTACTGTGTGATTCTTGTTTTATCTTAGTTCCAATGAGTGTTTAATGTATTACCAAAATCCGTGCCTCTCAAAAAAATACTTTTAATCATCAAAAACACATAATTATTTCGTGATAGCTTAGACATTCCTTGATGTATCACCACCAATTTTTCTGCTAGAAAAGAACAGTTCAAAAGCATTCTCTCTATATATATACTGACGGATCAAAGGAAGACAAGAGGACAGCTATGTCCTTTGTCTGTGATGATCATGAATTTAGCTGTCGTATCAACGATGAGGCTTTAATTTGCACAGCAGAGCTGTTAGCTATTGAAGCTGCCATCGAATACATCTGGGATAGTAGTGACAAGGAGTTCATGATCATCACAGACTCGCTATCTTCATTGCAGGCTCTTAAGAGTCAAAAATTCAACAACCCAATTGTTTCCAATATTTTGCATATGTGTCACTACTTGTCTGGGTACATACATTGTGTTTTGCTGGGTACCCAGCCGTATTGGAATACAGGGCAATGAACGGGCTGATGTTTTGGCCAAGGCTGCCCTGTATAAGACAAAACAGTTTTATTATATACCATATACTGATTTCAAGTACAACATCTCTGTCTACCTTGATGACATTTTGCAAGGTGAATGGAACATCAATGTCGCCAGCAAATTGTTCGAGGTACAACCAATCATTAAGCGATCTTTTACACCAATGGAACGCCGAAGAGATGACGTTGTCTTATGCAGGACCAGAATTGGCCATGCCTATTTCACAAACGGCTATTTATTGAGAGGAGAATTGCGACCTATGTGCTGCAATACTCGTCTCATTGTAAGACATGTCCTTCTCAGTTGTGCGAAATATGCGCACATCAGAAGGAAGTATTTCTCATTTAATTCCCTATTTGAACTATTTAGGGACACCCCTGCTGGTTTTATCATTCAGTTCCTACGGGAATGTAACCTATATTACATGTTTTAATTATTATACTTACACTTATAGTTTTTACACAATCACTCCAATATTATGGAGATATAGTGACTTGATAAGTCGTTCATTTTATAATCACTTCATATTTTACATTATTTATGCTGACATTTTTATACTCATTAAACTGTGTTGTATTGCAGGCGCTACAACATGTCATCAGACTCGTTACATATAGGTCCAGGAGCATCGTCATATTGTCATATCAAACATTTTAAACTGGACATATTAGTGTGAACAGGCTTTTATTAGCTTTGTCTTTCCTTTACCACTTTAACTATACAATATGGGATATTGTAATACTAGGAATTTTCATTTAAATGACCATACTGGCCGAAAAGTGAAGTAAAGCAGACATTTTACTTACTTACTTACTTACTATCAAATATATGAAAGATAAGTGTAGGAAAGCATTACAATTACTACGAGTTATATCCAGCAAGGATTGGGGTGGTGACCGGACAACCTTACTGAGAATTTACCGGTCTCACATCAGATCTAAACTGGATTATGGTTGTATTGTTTATGGTTCAGCGAGACGATCGTACTTAGCAGTACTTGATCCAATCGCGAACCAAGGTTTGAGATTATGCTCAGGGGCATTTAGAACATCGCCCAATGAAAGCCTTCAGGTAGAGACCGATGAGCCCTCTTTAGAGACTCGCCGGTTGAAGCTGAGCCTGCAATACTATATATATGAAGATGAAAGCAAATCCTGAGAACCCAGCATACTCGTGTGTGGTGAGCCAAGAGATTGTTTAATAACAAGCCAGGGACTATACCTACTTTGGGTATAAGGCTCCAACCCCATCTAGAGGACATGGAGGTGGAGCTCGACGCAATTAGCGTTGTGCGCCCACCAGAATGTCCACCCTGGCTTCTCCAACAGCCTAATATACTTTTTAACCTCTCAGATCTCAGGAAAGGAGACACCTGTCCCCTTGTCTTCCAGAGCATGTTGCTAGAGCTATTTTGTAGATTTCCGAGGCACCGGAAGGTGTATACTGACGGATCAAAGAAAGACAAGAGGACAGCTCTGTCCTTTGTCTGTGATGATCATGAATTTAGCTGGCGTATCAATGATGAGGCTTCAATTTGCACATCAGAGCTGTCAGCTATTGAAGCTGACATCGAATACATCTGGGATACTAGTGACGAGGAGTTCATGATCATCACAGACTCGCTATCTTCATTGCAGGCTCTTAAGAGTCAAAAACTCAACAACCCAATTGTTTCCAATATTTTACATATGTGTCACTACTTGTTTGAGCACAAGGACATTGTTTTTTGCTGGGTACCCAGCCATATTGGAAAACAGGGCAATGAACGGGCTGATGTTTTGGCCAAGGCTGCCCTGGATAAGACAAAACAGTTTTATTATATACCATATACTGATTTCAAGTACAACATCGCTGTCTACCTTGATCACATTTTGCAAGGTGAATGGAACATCAATGTCACCAGCAAATTGTTCGAGGTACAACCAATGATTAAGCGATCTTTTATACCAATGGAACGCCGAAGAGATGACGTTGTCTTATGCAGGGCCAGAATTGGCCATGCCTATTTCACAAACGGCTATTTATTGAGAGGAGAATTGCGACCTATGTGCTGCAATACTCGTCTCACTGCAAGACATGTCCTTCTCAGTTGTGCGAAATATGCGCACATCAGAAGGAAGTATTTTGCATTTAATTCCCTATTTGAACTATTTAGGGACAACCCTGCAGGTTTTATCATTCAGCTCCTATTGGAATGTAACCTATATTACATGTTTTAATTACTAGACTTAGACTTGTAGTTTTTACACAATCACTCCAATTTCATGGAGATATAGTGACTTGATAAGTCGTTCATTCTATAATCACTTCATATATTACATTATTTATATTGACATTTTTATACTCATTAAGGGGGGATGGGTGTCACCTCCGCGTGGTCCCCCCTGGGCAACTTCATAGAAGGCCAAGCACACCCAAACGTTTTATTAATATTGTGTTTTTATCACGTTATTACATATGGGTCTAGAATATTTTGCATTACTTTTCAATCTATATAAAATCGGTTTGGCGGTAAATACAGAGCATAGTCATTGGTTTGTGATGTTCAATATTATCTGAATCGGTATGTGTCTAACGTTCTATTAGTATACGGGAATGTCTTAAGTATTTATATTATATATTTATATTATATTATATATATTTATATAAAATATATTATGCATGATTTATTTATCTCATTATATATTTGTTTTGACAAAGACACTTTCTTTGCGACTTTCAATTATAATTATTTTTGTCATGTTTTTGTGTTAATTTATATTGTGTATCGGCGCTGGCGCTGTGTCAGGTTCTTAGAAGGTATCTACAAAACTCGCTACGTATAGGTGCCATATAGGCACTATAATGCTATCATCAATCGTTTTATCTCAATGTCTTAGTGCGGACATACTATTATCAGTTTGGACTTTTTTACTTTATCACTTTTACTGTTCAAGATATCATAATATTATTTCAGTCTGAATTGTCATCTAATAGGCCATACTGGCCGAAAAATGACATAAAAAAGAAATTGTACTTACTTATGCTCATTAAACTGTGTTGTAGTGCAGGCGCTACAACATGTCATCAGACTCGTTGCATATAGGTGCATCGTCATATTATCATATCAAACATTTTAAACTGAATATTTTAGTACGAACATGCTTTTTTTTAGCTTTGTCTTTCCTTTGCTACTTTAACTATACAATATGGGATATTGTAATACTAGGAATTTTCACTTGAAGGGCCATACTGGCCGAAAAGTGAAGTAAAGCATTTTATTTACTTACTTACTTACTAATAGCGGCCTAGTTCCAAAACAGTGCGGACCATTGGTAAAATTAATAATGTACAAATGATGGATGTGCGAAATGATGGGGCATAATGGGTTGACTTTGAGGTTTAGTATTAATAAAATACTTTATGTTATGTTTTTGTAAGGGGAACCCTATTCCGACACGAAAAGTGAAGTAAAGCAAATATTTTACTTACTTACTAGACGAAAAACATGCTGCGTAATACAGGCCACCATGTAGGCCTAGGCCTACATTAAAAAATCAGGGGGCGTGTATACATCGACAATATAATAATTGAGAGGCAATACATCCAGAATTAATATTTATATTTGCCCTTTATTTGTTTCAAGGACAAATATATCCCTGAAACTGGACCATTCCAGACCCGCTGAAATAGAAGAGAAATTGTCCTGGTTGGTGGAGATGCTACTGAACCAGAAAACATAATGTCCCAAGTCGATCATCTTCGTCAGGTTTGATATGCATTTACTTCGTAAATAGAACATTGCATTTTTAATAATTAATTTGATTCAACGACATGTATACGTAATTACGGTGAATAATCATGCTAAAATTAAACGCATATTAATACCAATAAGCCTACTGATGTTTATTTAAAAGAACTGGTTGGTAAGCAGTTATTACTCTTGAAGGCATGCCTTCACTTCCTTTAATCATTTCAAATAATAATATACTATCGTTAAACTATTAACATCACTGTATTATCCAGAGACCAAAAAGCCATGCTGGATTTATTTGATTATTTCACGGACGAGCTTGAAGAAGTATATTTTGTCTCCTCTGGTGCCAGACCAGGTGATGGGTTGGTGGAGATGTTTTTTGGCCAATTGGACAAGACGTCAGAGCAGGAACTTCCCCGATGGGTTAAAACAATAGTGTGCTAAGTGACATTTTTGGCCTTTAGAATAATAACCAGCTAAGTCACCTATAATAAGTATAAAGTTTGCATTTATCACAAATTCAGATTAAAACAACAGATCAAGTCGACTTAGCACATATTCTCGCGAAAAGGAACACATTTCAGCATAATATCTGTCCAAGACAGAACCAATTCGACTTGCCACATTGTTATTCTGGTGTTATATTCTTATGGGCTCAGTTTTCTGGGACAAAAACGGTGCAATTGCACTTAGCGCATTCTCATTCTGAGACTTGTGGAGACAACACAGGGGAAATGCCTGGACTTAGTTCATTGTTGATCTAGGAAAAAATCTCTGCATATCCTGTGTTCCTGAAGTAACAATGAGCTAAGTCAACTTGGTGTCTTGTTGATCCCAACTTTGCTTTTGTAAATCGTTTCGGAAGGTGAAAAAATACTCTGATAACTTCACTTGATCTACTATCAAATTCCAATCGCTGTGTATTTCATCAGTATAAGTCCAAGTCTACATGCTGATAAGTGGATTTAGCAGACTGTAGTTCTAAGCAAAAAGATAAACACAATTTCGCTATCAAGTCGACTTGACCCACTATTGTTTTAGACCATCGGCCCGATGCTTTCAAGAAACTTGATTCCAATTGTCGCTGCCTGATATCCACCGTGGCAATTGGCATGGGGATGCAAGTGTTAGAAAGGAAAGAACCAGGAAAGAATTTTAAAATTACAGAAGAAAGCCATGCGAATTATATGTTCGAGTGGTTACCTCTCTCACAGCGAGCCCCTCTTTAAGAAGCTAAATGTGCTTAAAATTGATCGTATGTTTAAGCTTCAACTGTCACCGTTTTGTTTTGACCTGATAAATAACAATTTACCTGCATATTTCATGTCTTCACTTTTACAACCAGTAATCTACCATCATAACATCAGACAAAAAAAAACTACACAGTTGCACGAGTAAAACATGTATTTGCCCGAAAAATGTATGCGTTTTTGTATTCTGGATATTTTAAATTAATCAAGCAGCCTTATAACAGATGAAATTAAAACTCAAGTCGAAAACGATTTTCAGTATATCCTAAATGTTTTCTTGTAAATGCATACAATTCAATATGTTAATACTAAACTGCTATATATGTTCAAAAATTGCTGTTTCGTAATACACGGTGCATTTTGGACCCTGGCCCTCTTTGGCCCTATTTTTGGCCAAGGTGAAGGTTATTATATAAGATCGTATTATTATATTTTATATCCATGCAGTCCGCTAATTTTAACGTTCCTCATATATTTAATTTGTGTCTCTGTTTTTGCGTTGATACATAGACTACACTCATATTTGTCTGCTTCTCCCTCCGCATTAAACTAGTGTTCAACTGCAAAATGCGCATGCCTGGGACGGACAAGTCGTCGCCTCAGAGCTAAAGGATCCTATCTGCCACTCTGACGAGTGTCAGATAGGATCCTTTAGCTCCGAGGCGACGAAGTGTAGGCCAACAGTTGCCTATTGTGTACAGATTGACGGCATTAATATAGCCACTGAACTTATTACAAGATACTACTTAAACGAGACATTGATCCAATGCTGTTTTAATGCTAGGCCAACGTCTGCGACGCTGGCCCAACATTGAACCAACATTGAATAAATGTACAATGTTTGAGAGAAAGTCCTCTGCAGCCCAGCAAACACAAGACATTTGTATAACATTTATACAACGTCGGCCAAACGTTTTCGAAGTTGGTCCAACATTGAATGAAGTCATACAAATGTTTTGTGTTTACTGAGTGTCAATACAAGCTTTTGGGGTCAAGCAGTTTCCAAATCCCAGCAGTAATACAGTCAGTTTGTTTGCAAGCCAGCGAACAACCAGGGGCAAGGGCAACGTGTTTTGAATTATTAACTCATAGATGTCGCTCAAGTATATATGAACTTGCTGTGATTTGAGAACTTGCTCTTAATGAGGCTTTGGGTATGAAACGCATATATAGTGTTATTATGGAATAGGGCCTTGGCCTACCCACGGGCACTATTGCCTTCTGGGGGACCCTTGTCCCGCGAATTTTGACAGTTGACCACACCTTTAATGTTACTATTTTATTATTGGCCTTTTTTTTGTCTCTCTGTCTTCCCCGCGACGTATGCAGTTTTTCAGAAACTATATATATTACTTTATTGAAGGGTGGCCTGCATGGAAGCGGCTTATCATAAGCCTTTTGCAGGTCTCCTTTGCATTTTTAAAATTATTTGCATGTATGTATGTTTCAAGCATAAATAAATAAACTGAATGAATGAAAAGATGTGGAGTATGTTGTTCACTGGGGCCCACCGAGCGATACGCTACAGTACTGGCAGCAGGTAGGGCGTGGCGGAAGAGATGGCCTCCCTGTGCGGCTATAATGTATTTGCCACTGTGCTCTTTGAAAAGCGACGGGTCAGCGAGTCATTGATTAAAATTATTTATAATGCATCACATTCAAGTCTGGGGTATTTGCAAGGAGGATATCACTGCATGCTGTGGTGGTAGCAATTGTTGTTCTCATTGCAACCGCAATGCTAAGAAGTAAACTATTATGCGGTATATCACAAAACCATGGACAATAATGATATTAAGACAAATACTCTCACATCTTCCATTTCTATATTATTAAGCAACAAATATTCTTTGAATGTATAGATACATGGTAACATGTAAAGCTATTTATCAATTCTTATATATCGTCACATCAAATAATACTGTACATATACACATATACATATTAATATTTCAAGCTACAATCATGACAATGGTTTAAAAGACATCATACCAGTCCGATAAATTATAACAAGATTGATAAATTATTTTGGTTGCCAAATGGATGATCAGGATTTATAGTATTATTTATTCACTCATTGATGCAATTTCATTTTTATTCAAATTTAAATCATTTATCCGTTGCGTTTCTGATGCCATGTAGCGCCATTTATCGAGTGTTTCTTGACTTCTTCCTCAAGTTCCGTCCCATCTCAATTGGCGATTTCAAGGTGGGTTCATGAACATCTGGAAGCAGTCTAGAATCCCGGTCCGGTACAAATGTGACTAACTCGTCTTCAGTGTATGTTCGGACAAATTTCACAACATCTGCCTCATAATCGGTTATGAAGGAGGAGGTGTTATATACCTCATTCTCCACTTCGAACCTCAGTGTGGACTGGAACAATGTGCCAAACTCCTTCCCAAAGCCACTGACCATCTTACCACACCTTTCAAGTTGTTGTGGGGTGTATCGCCCTCTGCATCTCTTAATCATTGCTAAAAATGTACAATACAATTGTAATTTTATATCAGGCGTTTTCATCATCAAAATAGAAATATAAACAAATACCATCAACATGAATATACTATTATGACGCTATTTAAAATGACTTTTTAATCAATTCATACTCACTAACTTTCAAAAAGTCAAATGACAACACTCGCCTTTAAATTCATTGTTGTAGAACTCATTTGCCAAGTCCAGCCCTATATTGCCACCAGGTTTTCCAGAAATATTGGCAAACCGTTCCCATACCAATTCGTGGCAAAGCCTCTCTGGTAGGACGCCACCAAACATCTTCAGATATCCGAAATAAAAGTAAATTATTTTTAATCGTGACGCGTGGTATCTACCCTATTCACATATAACACTAGCATTCAGTAGGCCTATGTCTGGTTTCTATAAAGTACATAGGTATACTAAGATGCTCTCTAAATTCGGTAAATACAAATATGCTCTATATTGTGCAGACATAATTATAATACACATTAAGATATCAGAACACGGGTATTATAATCACATTCATCAACACATATTATATAGTAAACAATTATATTTTTAACCTGGAATACTCACATGCCAGAAAATTATATCCAATTGTTTTATAATGGGTGTGATTATTTTTATAAAACTTGAACATGTTTATTTTCCACATGGATAATACGGCCAATCCATCACCTTCACGCACCATATCTCGCCGTGCAAGATGACAGAGACATTCATACAGAAGACGCATGCTATGCTTCAATATCTTGTTTGTGTTGTTATTTGAGCGGCATTGTTCACTGCAGTACCATACGTCTAAATATAACAATGCATTTTTTGCTTTCAGTTTATAAGAAAATAGTATCTGCATTTCTGTACACATTTACTTCTACATATTTTTTAGAATGCAAATTCAAATTAGCCTATAAAGGTGATATCATCTCAACCAGTTAGCTCACATGGTAATTCCTCTTTTTTTTTTAAACAAGAGGGATGGTACCATTCATGGAATGGCATTTGCCAGCTCTTGCGCACTGTACCATTTCATAGTCTTCCGCTCCCTTGTGTGTGTGGCAACAGCAGTGAATGTACCCAATTTGATGCAGACGGCAATCATCAGAGCAATACCAGTCATCATCGTCGCTTATGTTTGCCACATCGGCTTCACTGATGCACTGGTAATGAAACAACCCATGCTTGCAGTAAATATTTGCACACTGCACCATATCACCACCAATATCTGCAAACACGTAGCATATTTTGAACGAGTTATGGCGCATTCACACCAATACATATCATGTATACAAACAAAGGACAAAACTAAGGAGATCGCAATACCATATATTTATAAAGTCTCTTGAGTACCGGGACTTGTGATTTATTGGATTTATTAAGTGGACATTTGCATATTACTATAATAATTAACCTCTTTTACAATGACAGTAAGGGTACACTCGAGGAAGTTTTCCCCTTCTTGGGCCATCGTACCCTCCCGATATATAGCTATTCTCTTCTACGCTAGGAGTTTCCCAGCAGCGATCCACCACTTGGACTGCGATCCGATGGGTCCATTTGACGACTTCTTCCTTGGTGCGGCCCTGCTGAATGGATGGCTTCTCCAAATCATTGACACCAGCAAGTGTCATGGCGAGCATGAGAGTCAGACCGTGACACACAAACTGAAATTACAGAGACATATCACTTTATTATTTAAATGGATGGATATGGAAACGGCAATGACAAACTATTGATTATTATACGAGGGATATAGCCCAGTACACGACCTTCAGAAGATTCCACACATGCTTGAAATTTTGTAGGACATCTAGCTTGACACTTTTCTGGTCTAATAATTCCTTCACCTGATACAAACTGCCCCTCACACCGATGAAACTTTGGGTGAAGAAGGAATTCATTGTGTCCTGAAATGAGATCCAAAAATATTAAACAAAAGTAATTATAAACCATCTTAGTAACTGATTATTCAGAGCATGTAACCTTCTATTCAAGCTACCTGTAATAATAGAGCTTCGAGATGAAACTCCTGTGGCGACGGGACGAATACTTTGAGTCTGTCTGCTGACGTTGGTCCTCTGCATCTTCTTTCTTTGGCCGTTCTCATACGGTCAATGCTGAGACCGTCGCCATTACAGAGCAATGGTATGATGTTCTGGTCGTCAGCGACACAATTCTCGTGCAGCCAGAGCATTATATTCAGCACACCCTCGTGGGAAGATGGGTCCGCGTCTAGAAGGCCAAGACTGAACATTTCTGATTTATTTGTCGTTTCTACACTGTATTTGTGTGATACTCTGCCACTGTTTTTCGACGTATCTGTTCTTATCTGCATATGGTCATGTAATATGCGTTCAACGCATACAGCCATCCTAGAATGGAGCACCTACCAGTCCGTTCCTGTAGGTGGGAAAGCTTCCACTGGCAGGTCTGTTGCTCTACATTTGGATGGCCCCTAAATTCGGAACATAATCAACTAGAGATTAATTATAACCAAAGATAACTATAATCAAAAGTGAAAGTCGATCCACACACAAAAAAAAGAAGAACAACGTAATTTTTACGTACCGTTAAATGCGTCGAATTAGTTCGATTTCTGGCAGCTAAGGCTAGAGCCTTCAAATGAAAGTGATTTTTTTAGAAGGCCTTGATTGTGTGTTTGAGCCTGCCCCTGGACGTTGTCCCAACACAGAGAATATGTTGTTCTTTTCTTTATCCGCTGCTTGGGTCTGTTTGTGTTGACACCAGGTTGCATGACAGACTATGAAAATTGTTTTCAAGTTATCAGTTGATATATCATATGCCAAGTAACATTTTCCAATAAGAGACCATCGTATACGACTCATAAAAATATCGGGATAAACCTATAGCAACGTTATATTTTTACCTTCAGATCCTCTTTCCATGAATTCACTTGCACAGCACTGTCCAAGATCAATTGATATATGTGATGCCTAGCTGCCGTTATAGACTGAGAAATACCCCAAAAAATGGATGTCCTGAAAAGGCTCTGGGATGCCCCCTGTCGCCACAATTCCACCCCGAACATGGATTGCCTATACTTGTACTTTAAATGATTGTGCGTAAATAACACAATCGACATTATTGTACCTTGCCTAGCATTCAAAATCTCGGCCGCCTCATTGACAGTGATCGGGCTGTAAACATACATGGATATACAATTATGTGACAATAATTTGCAATAGCGTTTTTCATTCGTAACATCAGATATTCCAAATTATTATAATTGGATAAACAGATAAAGGAATAACATTAATTATTTATGCTGTTATCTACCAAGTAGGCCCTAATGAAATCAAAATTTGACTCCCAGCAAAGGTAACACATTGAACCAATGTTGTTTTGATATTTTCCCACCTTATTCGACGTATGCCCGATGATAACAGTTGTTCAATGTTTATTGTTTGCTCGGCTGTAATACAAATAGAAGAATTTAAAAATAATAATAGTATCAATAGTAATAGATTGTTAGAGATTGTTTGTAATAGATCACATGTCTATTACATTCTTGTAACAACATTGATAGGTATTTACCGTCTCTGATTCATTTTTCCCATCTGATGACGTCTCTACAATAGCTTCACTGAAGGGAACATAGCCTTTGATGCTGAGCTAAGTAGGGGACAGTCCTTCGTAGCTGCATCCAATAAATGTTGCCATGAGATGCTATCAAATCAGCTCGTAGTATTTCGTTTATATTCGTAGCAAGGCCTCTCTTCACGCGCGATAACTCTTTTTCAATTGTAAATTCTACGAATTGGAAAAATTCTTTTTTTGGCAACTGCTGAAGACTGCACAAGGTAGTTCAGTAAGCTTTCATAACGAGATTGGTTGAGCAGTTCATGTGCATGTGCCTAAAAAAGGATATGTTTACGTTTATTAGACTTGCTAGTTGTGAACGTGTAAATAATAGAACAATATAATAATGCACGTAATTGAAGCTTCACCAATGTTTACTATAGTTGACAAGAACAGAAGCAGGTGACCTATACCAGGACCTTTGTTCGTTCCAAAATGAATATTAATTATATATGCCCGTGAAACTGAAATAGCTTGCAATTGAAATAATTCGAAAGTAATATTTTATTTATAAATAAGTATGATTCACGGCTTAATGAACTATCAGCTCATCGAATAATTACATCAGTACAGATACTTGCACAAAATACCTTAAAGCACCTCGCCGACTCTTTCATACCTCGCACTTTGTTGCCTGGTTCATTCTCCAAATTAGCTAGTCAAATAATAATAATAAATCAGATGACAATTAATGCAATGTAATAAAAGTACATCTTTCAACTTTAGTATGTGATCGATAAGCATTATCAAAATATACCTCTGTTAATGGACGAATATTCAATGCAGTCCAAGCACAGCTAGCCTCTTGCATTTTGTCTCCGATAATTTTATTCTGTAAATCAATGAAAATATATATCATAGTTATTAAAAATTGTACTGTTGTTTGAGAATCTTTATTTAATGTTTTTTCTGAATCCAATGTATGCATGAAATCATGGTTACATTTAGCAAAATAATCATTCACCGTATTATCACAACATTAGCAATAACAGTGCTTTAATGAGTTCACCAGACTGCTTGTATAGTAGTGTTGGCGCTTAAAGGGTACATGAATTCCAATGATCCCAATTTAATTTTAAATAGATCTCTTGAAATATAATCAGATAATCTGCGGGTGAAACTTATCGGAAAGACCACATTATACATTCCACTTTATAATTATGTATATGTATGAAAAAAAGTTCCTTGTTCTAGTGCCTTTATGGTTAATGTCGAGTATTATAAAGCATCAATCATTATTTTGCATCTGTGGAGAAGGATTTTAGTGAGGATGAAGTAAGTATTTTAAATATTTATTATGGAGCCATATAGTCCATGGGCCAGATATGGTTACCGTGCACCCCTCCCCCCCCCCCACATGACAGTCTGAGACCATGTTTTTTTGCTCCTTGGAACTCCCCCGATATTAAAAGTCGATGCCAGCAAAAAAAGTTGGGATGGACTATCTGTTTTGGGCTATTTTCAAAATGGCCGCCAATAAAAAATGTTTCTGTCTTGTGGAAAATTTATAAACAGCTATCTAAACGTATTTTTCGTGCATTTTCGGTCATTTTTTGTGTTAGTCCATGGGCCAGAGAGGGTTACTGTGCACCCTTCACCCATGAAAGTCTGTGACCAAGCTTTTTTGCTCACTAGACCTCCCCCAATGTCAAAAGTCAATGCCATCAAATAAAAGTCGGATGGACTACCTGTTTTAGGCTATTTGAAAATGGCCGCCATTGAAATTTGGACATTACGTTTTGTGCCATAACATGAGTTCTAAGGTAGTTAGAGTCATAAACTTGTTGTCTATACATATGTTTTTGCGGATGAGGAATGCAATTATCCCGATAAGAAATATTTTTGTCTTGTAGATAATTTATAAACAGGTAAATAAACGTATTTTTCGAGTATTTTCGGTCATTTGTGTGTATTTTAGTGCGAGCACAGAAAAAAATTGAACTTTGAATAAAAATTGTAGTGTTATTTTATTCCGTGAATAATGAGCATTACAGTGTTGAAAAATTAAACGTTGCTTATGACTAGCATGATAAATGAAAAAAAACTTTGAAATATAAAAATAACAAAGTGGCGACTGTCCCATGAACCGATTAGAAGTACATGTAATCTTCATCCATATTAGATATGACCAGCAGCTGAGTAGAATATTTCCTTCATTCAAAAAAAATATTTTCACACAAGATCATATCGCCACTTTAATTTTAAAACGGCAGACACACGTACCCTTTCAATTCCAAGGGGAAGATATCATTTTAAATGTGCAAGAGCCGATAGCAGAGTTTGATTACTGTCCAGCACTTTAAGGTCTCTAACAATCATCTGACTAGTTATTTTAAACACATTTAACCAGATGAAAAAATCGCAAAAGTGAAACAAATAAAAACAGGTTTTAACATAATATTTGGTACCTCAACAATCTATTGGTGACCTCGGAAATGAAATAAAATCGTGGTGTAAAACGTATATTCTATCAGATTAAGAACCACTTAAATATAACTTTGCATTACCGCACAAATTAAAACATAGTTTTAAACAAAATATTTGGCACCACAACAACTTGTAATCATTGTGACATTTAAATTGAAATAAAATGGTGGTTTAAAGCCTTGTTGCACCAGACTAGGACTCACTAGCAAGTGACGTTAACCCGGTTCGGTTATTGACAATCATTCTTATGTATTGCACACTCATTTCACCAGTTTATCTCACACACATTTAAAAACAGAGTTTCTCACATAATATTAGCTATTTCAACACATTCTAGTGGTGACATTAGAAATGGAAAAAAAAATAGCAGTGGTAAAGTCGTTGTTCCACCAGAATATGAAACGCGTTGGCACTACCATAGAAAAAAAAATAGCTAAAGCTAATCCTCATCACTGTCACTTTCAGCTACTGCACTGTCATCAGACAACACTTCCTCCTTTGATAAACGTGCTACATCGTCATCACATTGCACAGTATCATCTTCTTCTGCTATGTCTACTGGGATAATTGGACCTTTTTTTGGACAAATTTCCCATTGTTTTCACTCCATCCGTGACCATTCATTGCTAGAGGAATATATGGCTCAGGAATATGGGTTAATTTCCAAATTCCAGTCTGATAATTTACTCGTCTAATATACCACTACATGATGGAAATTGGCTGAGGTCAATATTGCTCACTTCTGCTGCGAAATAGGGTAGCGATACATACATGGCCCATGTGAACTCTTCTAGGTCGGTCACCAAGTCATCGGAGATATGCCACACATCTTCTAATTTCTAGAGTACATCTTGAAATCGCATATTCTTCTGAATCAGTTTTATGGTTTCGTTTTCCCAACGCCTTTGAATGCGCTGGTTGTATCTTCTCCAGGATGTGAGTGATGCACCAGTCCCAAGTGATTTAAGCAGCACTCTGGTCATTCAAGATGAAAATGCTATCATCCATGTTATGTCAAACATCACCAGCAACTTTCATCTCATTGCACATAGTATATTCGACAGCATACCAAGGAGTGGCGACTTATCTTTAGCACAGACATGTATAAAGAAGGCTCGATTAAGGAAATGGAGAGACAGATGCGTGGTACCAGTGATCACATCATTGCATGTTGAATGAAAAAATATTTGTTAGATATATTAAATTATTTATTTTTTTCAGTTTATCGTATTGCCCCGACGTAAAATCCAGACCCACACAATACATAAATTTGTTAAGAACGGCCAATATACACTAAATGACCCTTAAATTTTATATTCACCCATTTGTGACCGCAAATAATTCTAACCTAATTTATGGCGGGGGATGATTTAGGACTTCAGTCCTATTGTTAAAGTATTTGGTGGATCCGCCACAGATTGCATCCGACGAATATACGTTTTTGAAACGTTTAATCGCTCAGTTGGCTTATATGTGATTGAAATACCTTGCCTGCAATACTGAAATGTTTCTCGACTGCTACAGATGATGCAGAGATAGTTAGGTACTCTGCTTAAATTGAGGAAAACATTTATATTTGCTTCGCAGTATTAAAGAGGTTCACTACTATCGTCTATTGTGGGTACAAGACTATGCTATATGCAGCAACACCCACTGCTTCAGTTTACCCGCTTGTTCATATAATAATGCTTAACAATGGGCTGATAACCAGTGCTGTTTGACGCTGGTCATCCTTAACGTAGGAAAAACCATTACAAATGTCATGTCGACCAATTGCTTATAGAACGTGGATAAATATGTACAATGTGGTACGGAACGTTGGCACACAGTTGTCTCAATGCTTTGTTAGCATTACGTAGCCTCCACAAATATTGAGACAACACTGAATCAAGGCCAAACGTGTCAGAAATAATTAAATTGAGGAAACAAAGTAAATGATAGCAAAATAATTCATAGGATATTTCCCAACGTTGTTCGCAACAAATGTGAAGAAATCACCAATTTGAACTTACATTTATAGGAGGAATGCAACATAAGTGGGCCGAGTAAGTGAGTTGTGACGAAATAAGATGTAAAATACTTCAGACCTCTTCCTTCAGTAAGGGAGGAAGCATAACACATAAGCTTTTCCCGGAAGCTGTTGAAAAATTCACGAAGCAATCTTTCCCCTCTAGAATACATTTCATAATTTCGCTCTGTTCGTTTTTAAGTTGCATTTCTTCTGGAAAACTATATTTTCGTTTTGCTTTTTGCCAAGGTTCTTCAATGTGACTTTCTGTCATGATTGTATTGCTGTTAAATGCATATAATAAATACAATTTTATCTCCAGATTCGTGGCGCTAAGACACGATACAAATACTAATAATTGAGCTAAGAGCAGTGGACACTGCAATAGTAAATAATGATAATTAGATGATAATAAAATGATAATTAATAATGACAGTGTTTAAAAGTTGAGCTAATGTGTACTAGTAGATTTTAAATATTGATTTTTTTTATATAATGCATGTCAAAACATATAATTATAGCGTGATAATATGAAATGTAATTCTCCACGTTTAAATCCACAAACAGCAGTATTTCAGCATATTACATGTTCTAAGAATTTTACAGTATTATCTTATCTCATCAATTGACTACAAAGTTTTTATCGTATCACAATGTCACAATGAGTGAGTGAGTGAGTGAGTGAGTGAGTGAGTGAGTGAGTGAGTGAGTGAGTGAGTGAGTGAGTGAGTGAGTGAGTGAGTGAGTGAGTGAGTGAGTGAGTGAGTGAGTGAGTCAGTAAGTCAGTGAGTCAGTCAGTGAGTCAGTGAGTGACCTGACCTGACCTGATATAATATAGGTTGTTATTTATAAAACATAGCTCTAATTTTGCTTCATGTCCATAATTTCAATGCGGAGTCAAGTAGAATGGCAAAAAAAACATATTTAAAAAAATTAATTATCTTGATTAAAAAGCAGTGTCCCAAATGTGAATACATGTAACTGAGACGTTTTTTATATATAATAATCAGCAGAGAAAAAAACATATCAGAGAATTTTAGGTCACCACCCTCTGCTGCCGGACTTTCACTCACTTGAAGTTGTGTATAACTCCAGCGAAACTTCTCAACTGGGTGAAAATTGAACAAAGGTATTCACCAGGTGGCCCTTGTGACAAGAGCCGCCTGGTGGGTTATTATACATTCAGTCACAAGTTAGTTTTGTTCTACTCAGTTTTGCTGTCGGGGCTGAATTTCCACGCAGACACCGCATCTGTTGCCATTTTTTATTCAATTCGGTTTAGTTATAGGCCTATATGTGTGATAGATAGATAGATCTAGTATTGCTTTTGATAAGTATGTATAACATTTTAAATAGTACGAGTAATACATGTACTGTTGTACAAGAACTTTTGACAAAAACACATATCTGATTTTTTCTGAAAAGTACATTCAATTAAATATTCCGAATAAGTTAGTGCTTCCAAAGTATCAAGATAAGCAGACACGACAAATGGAATATATTATATATTAATGTTTAAACAAACAGTTCTATAAAAAAAAATTCACTATGTGAAGAACAAACAAAAAAACTTTATTCTCAAGGATTTCAACAATAATTTATTACCAAA